>PVLC010039606.1:0-14194 GCA_004027655.1 Graphiurus murinus
CCAGATTGAGGTCATTCTTCCATACCTCCTCCTGCCTGCCCAGCATGAAAGTCCCCTATAAAAGAAGAGCCCTAGCCAAATGTGGTGGCACACACTTGTAATCCTAGTACTTGGGAGGCTGAGACAGGAGGATCACAGGTTTGAGGATAGACTCAGCAAGTAGTGAGGCTTTCATCAACCTAGCAAGACCCTGTTTCAAAATAAAGAAAAATAACAAAACAGGGCTGGAGATGGAACTTGGAGGTAGAATACCCCTGAGTTCAATCCCCAGTAACAACAACAACAAAAAAAAGAGTCCTGCACTCCCAAAGCTTTTCTCTCACTTTTGAGGTGGCCCACATTCTCCTTTGAATGTTTATTTCTTACTTTCTTAAATACATCTCTGTCTATGTCTCTGACTGGCTGGCACGTGCTGAAATTTTTTTTCATCACATAAGCTAAGGACCCTGCGGATCCCACGTTGAAGAATCAACTCTTCTCCCATACAAAGCCCCCAGTCTATGACATTTTGTCAGAGCAGCTTGAGAAGAAAAACACTGGCCAAAGAGAAAAGGTGAAGCTGTTACTGTCTCCCTCCTCTCTACTTCTTTCTGGTTGAAATGTAAATATGATTTAAAAGCGTAGGCAGCTATTAGTTATCACTTTGTGGTAAGTATAGGATGGAAACTTATATACTAAGGGTAGAAGAGCAGAAAAAAACATCGTGGGTCCTTGATGGCATCTTTGAGCAGCTGGTATGGAATCGTCTACTTTCAGACTTCTTGTTACCTTGGAAAAGGAAACCATTATTTGTTTAAATTACTACAAATTAGGTTTCCTGTTACTTGCAGTACACAGATGTCATAAAAATAAGGCATGGCTATGGTTCATTAGTACTCAACTCTTCTGTTTCCAAATAGATGTTGGAAAGATTTTGAAATTTGCTTCCTAGCAATTTCTCAAAGCAGCTGGGTGCAGTATCAATTAGGAGTATCAAATTAACCTTTCTAACAAATAACTTTGTGTGTGTGTGTGTGTGTGTGTGTGTGTGTGTGTGTGTGTGTGTGAACCCAGGGACAATCTACTTCCAAGATACATCCCCAGACCTATTTTATTTTTTATTTTGAAATAGGCTTTTGCTGAGGCAGGCTGTCCTTGAACCTGCAATCCTCTTCTCTCAGTCTCCCAGGTACTGGTATTACAAGCATGTGCTTGTTTTTTTTTGTTTCTCTTTTTTTAGTACTGGGGATTGAACCCAGGAGCATTCTAACTCTGAATTATACCCCAAGTCCTTTTTGATTTTTTGTTTTGATACAGAGTCTTGCTATGTTACTGAGCCTGTCTTGGTGGAACCTGAGGTCCTCCAGTCTTAGCCTCCCAAGTATTGGGATTATAGGCATGCACTACCATACCAGGCTCAACAAATAAAATTTTAAAGTTGTCACAATATCTCTAAGGAAAAACAAAGTTTTTTTTTTTTGTAGGGGCTTGGGTAGGTGGGGGTTTATTCATCTTGTACAGGATAAGCACATGTTCTACAACTAAGGTACATGCCCAGCCTTGGGAAAATAGTTTGCCAACAATAGGAATGCAGCCCAGCTATATTCCTATAAGTGTTCTAAGTAACTCCTATGATCTGGAGAAGTCACTGGATTTCCCTACAGCCTTTCTTTAGGGTTTTGTTTCTTTGGCTACTTCTCAGAAGGTATTAGTACAGAAAACATTCTTTTATCAGTACCTAGGGGACTGTATTTATTGGCAGTCTTTAACCATCAGGAAGAGTCAGTTTCTATCATGAACAGATGAAACTGTGCTGGCTTTGTTGGTTACTTTGAAGGATCAGGCATTAAGGTAGCTGGAAATGCAGCTCACACACCTGCATTTTCTTTCATTTGTAGCTTTTATCACAAGATTACCTTTCATCCCCTTCTTACCTATACCTTTGACTGCCTGTACAATTGCGACAACGACTATCATCTTGAAGATGACACTTGCATGTTTATAAATTCTTTCACATTATCAGACATTCCATTCCACATAATTAGTATAGCCAAGCATGGTTGCACACACCTGTAATCTCTATACTTGGGAGTCTGAGACAGGAGGGTTGCAGGTTCAAGACCAGCCTTAGAAATCTAGCAAGATCCTGTTTCAAAAAACAAAAATAGAAAGGGCTGGGGGTGTAGCTTGGAGGTAAAATGCCTCTGGGTTTAATTTCCAGTTTCACAAAAAAACAATAAAAAACCTAATACTTAGTATAGAGGCTTAGGCTGTGAAGAAACAACCAACAAATACAAACTAATTAACCAATCAACCAAACAAAACTCTTTGGATTATATTGACTATCAGTCCAAAGCAAAGCTATAAAATGGGACAAATTTCTTGTTGATGTCTTTGCTGTATTCTTCTGCTATATTTTATGTATTCTATTTCTACTGACTTCCACAAAACTGTACAATCCAGTTTTGCTAAGTTTATTCATGTGGTCTGGGATCTAGTATTCTAAATCTTTCCACAGATTCTGTTGCTACCCTAGCAAATAAGACTTATATCTAGTCCCTCAGCATTTCTTTCTTGATTAGATGTCATGTTGAAGGGGAACTGGATATGCAATTTTAAAATAGTGCACAATATAAGTCTGCTGTAGTGGTGTATACCTGTGATCACAGTATTTGGGAGGCTGAGACAGGAGGATCACAGGCTTGAGGACAGCCTAAGAAATGAAGTGAGACTCTCAGTAATCTAGTGAGACACTTTTTCAAAATAAATTAGAAAATAGGGCTTGAGGTGTAGCTGAGAGGTAGAAGTCCCTTGGGTTCAATCCCCAGTATTACCACCACCACCACCAAAAAAAGAAAAAAAAAAGCTTAATATACTTATTTTTAAAATTTATTTGGATTATAAAAGTGTCATTACTATTCAAAATAATTTAAAGCTACTAATTTATGCTATTAACAGAGGTACTAATCTATGGTATTAACAGAGGAGTATTACTATTGGAAGTATTTGTGAAGTATATTCTTTTTTTCTCACCAATGTTAGATGGGCTGTTTTCTAAATCAATGTAGAATGGTTGACTTTACCTCAATGGTTTCACATAGCTCCTGATCAATGGGAGAAATAAAATTACATGGGCTATTTTTTAAGCTGATAAATGGAGCCATAGGAGATTTAGCTACTCTCGTCATTTTTTTTCTATGCCGCACAGTGACTTCTTGGTATGGACCAGGTTGGATTTATCCTATTTTCAACTTAGCATGTTCTTCAAAAATTACTACAGACTTCATGGTTCTGTGTTTTCGCCATGGCCAATATTTATTTGGAAGCAGTCAAGGTCAGGTTTTCAATTCTATCAGGGAGCAATTGCATGGAAACCCACTGGATTGGCTAAGAGGTGAGCAATCGAGTTTGCCCCAAACAGATAGATTGACCGTGCAACAATTTCCTCTTGAAATGTGATCAGCCGTAGCCTAACTCCTGATAAATATAAATCAGTGCTATTTAAATAGCTTCCTGAGGGAACACTGCGCCATTCTAAAAGTATTAACCTTCCGATGGATTGTTAACTAAATGACCATGTACTCTGAATAATAAGATCATTGGAGGACTTGTTAGATGTCTTGGTGTATAAATAGTAACCATTTTGTATTCACATAAGATATATAATTAAAAATAAAAACAACTAAAATCCAGATAAAGAAAAAAAAACAATTCTAAGTTATGATCTTGGGGGAGAAGGAGAGGTGTGGGCAGAGTGGTAAGATAGTCTTGTAAAACTGGAAATATGGCCAGGTGTGGTAGTGCACACCTGTAATCCCAGTACTTGGGAGGCTGAAACAGGAGGATTGCAGTTTTGAGGCCAGTCTCAGCAAATTAGTGAGATCCTCAGCAACATGATGAGACCCTGTTTCAATTAAAAAGAAAAAAAAAAAAGAGAGAGAGCTGGGGATGTAACTCAGAGGTAGAATGTCCCTGGGATCAATCCCTAGTACCAAACCAACCAGCCAACCAACCAACCAACCAACCAAACAACAACAAAATACTTCAGTGGGCAACCTGATGCTATCACTGATACAGATGTTTTCATTTTTGTTGCTGTAAGAAAAGAAGCTAAATGTGATCATTTGTCAACACCTGGAGAAAACTTTGAAGAGGTAACTAAGCATCATATAAGAGGATTTTCTCAGCAACAGTCTGTCAGAGGGGAAAAAAAAAATTACCCAGTTTAAGAAAAGGCAACATTAGATGGGCATAGAGAATTGCTTTGAAGGTTGAAAAATCCAGATGGTTGAACTTTTGCAATATATAAAACTCCATAATTCTTCTTTTCAAATATTTTTCTTTTTGTGGTGGATTTATTAGGAAAATCCTCAGGTTATCAAGGCTCTTGTCAGCAGTGGTAAAAATGCTTTAGAATGACTGAATCATTCTTTTGAATTCTGTGATATTATTTTGAAGCTGAGGATTCATGTATAGAAGAAAGGATTTGAGAATCTCTGTATTTAACTTTTACTCCCTGTGGTTGAAAACATGGAGAAAACATATGTCTAAATTAGCACTCGACTGATCTCTCTCTTCTCTGGTTAGGGGAACCTGTAGCGGACCAGTTTTCGCACTTTGTGGCTTTAAAACTTCAGAAACAAGCAGCAAATGGTCTTTATTTTTCTCTTCTTATTGCTGTAAAAAGTGGAAGACACTTTGGAGAGCGTTTTTGTCAAAGCAGGTTTTTTTTCTGTACTCCGGATGTTGTTTGTCTTACACAATAGGGTTTGAGTACACTGTGTGTTTCCTGATTAGTGTTTCTGATTAGGACACGGATAATCATCTGAAATAAGTGCTGCTGGGTATTTTTGGACTTCACATAAATATACATGAATGTGGATGGCAGGAGAGTCGTAAATAACAATGCCACACTGAGTGATTAGAGTCTAATATGCTATGTTGTCAGGAAAGAAATGTGGGTTCAATTTCCAGTGGTCGCCTCTTATAACTCACCCGGATCTTAGAGCAATAGGAGACTGACCTGTCGAAATGTGTGCTGGGAATTTTGCTCTCAAACCAGAAAAAAGAATCAGCTTCCTAATTCCAGAATTGTACTTCCCTTTTAATGTTCATCTGGAATATGAAGCATGGGACTGATTGCACTGGCTCCTTTCTGTATGTTGGATGTTGTTAAGACCTTCCTAAGAAGGAAGATAGAGGGAAAAATTACGCAAATGAATAAATATATATTATGTTGGTCAGTTTGACACATTAATCACATGGAAACTTTAGGAATGAATGAACATTTAAAAAAATTCACTTCTTCATGCCAGGTGGCACATAATCTATTTTTTTGCAATCCATCTTTAGGGCAGGTGGCAAACGACCTTCTATGCTCTTGTGAGTGCCCTCATCACATGCGAGTGATACCTTTGCGACCTAAGTGCCCACGGTAATTCACAGACTGCCTCCTCTGCTCCCCGGCCACAGCTGTTTGCCTGCAGATGGTCTTAGGGACTGCACTGTGCCTTCCTCTGTTTATAGGTGATGAAGTGGAGATGCAGAGATGAAGACATTGGCCTTGAGTTATGGCCTGACACGGTGCCAAAGACAAGAACTCCAGGCTTTCTAATTCCCAGTTCTGTGAAACACCAGCTTTTATTTTCTTCTCATCTCAGCTCATAGTCACTTCTGTAAATCAGGCCCAGTGGCCCCACTACAAACACTGCCTGGCCAACCCTGCACTTAACACCGCGTAAATGGGCTGTCAGGACTCAGAGGACAAGGGTCTAAAATAAATGACTTGAAGCTGTCTTCAAGAAGACGAGCTGACCCCATGATTTTAATTCCTGTTCCCTTCCTAAATTCCACTGACACGGTTAAAGGAATATAAAACCAGGAAAAAATCCACGTGAGTTACAAAATGAGGAAAAGAGCCTTCTGTATGTCAGGAGAATGTCAGTCAGATGCCGCTAAGGGGGCAGCAAGTTCTGAGGAGTGCTGGCCAGCCTGTGAATCCCTTCACAGGAGCCAAAGTTGACTCGAGGGAGGAGTGGGTGCATTTCCCAAATAGAGAGCTACACCGGGAGCCGGTTGGGTGGACAAAAGATCTCAGCTCTCCCAGAAACTGTGGGATGTGCAAGTGTCAACAAATAGTGGCAAGCATCTGCACAAGTTTTCAGCTAGTGTTTGCTGCAGAGGGGGAGAGCTTCAGGCGACTGCCAAGGCCGGGAAGTTCCTCCCTCAGGACTAGACCATCTACCTAACACCTTTATAAAATTCAGAGCAAAAGTTCAGCTTTTTAAAATCAGAGCCTATCTCACAGTTTTCACATACATATGACTCTCCTGTGAAGACCATTTTCTCTCCTTTCTTTCTTCTATTTTCCTTCCTTCCTCCCTCTCTCCTTCCTTCCTTCCTTCCTTCCTTCCTTCCTTCCTTCCTTCCTTCCTTCCTTCCTCCCTTCCTTCCTCCCTCTGTTCCTCCCTCTTCCTTCCCTCCCTTCCTTCCTTCCTTCCTTCCTTCCTTCCTTCCTTCCTTCCTTCCTTCCTTCCTTCCTTCCTTCCTTTCTTTCTTTCTTTCTTTCTTTCTTTCTTTCTTTCTTTCTTTCTTCTTTCTTTCTCTCTGTGACACTGAGATTGATCCCCGGGACATTCTACATCTGAGCTATACCACAGGCCTAATTTTTTTTAAATTTTAGAACAGAACAAAGTCTCAATAAGTTCCTGAGGGTCTCTCTAAGTTGCTGAGGCTGGCCTCAAACCTGTGATCCTATTGTCTCAGCCTCCCAAGTCAAAGATTACATTCGTGCACCACCATGCCCAGCTCCATTTTCTCTTTCTCTTCTCAGCTTAAAGATGGAAATTTTTTTATGTATCTGAATGTCCCTTACCCCAGAGGCGCATGCTGTCACAGTGCCACAGGGGATGTAGTCATGACAGTAAAGGAGTGTCCAGGCCTTATGACTGAGTCTTAATGGGCGGCTGGGCTTCTCTTCCAGCAACTTGGCAACATTGCTCTGACCTGTAGCTCCTCTGCCTAGGACACAGAGGGCAGGATTTGGGGTTGATGTTGAAATCTATTCACAGCTATCTAAACTTTAATATCAAATAGCCTCTTCTCAGGTAAAGACTTTTTAAATCTGCCTAGTTGGATGCCATTGAATTTAAAGAAAATTCCAGTTGCCCTTTCAAAGCATAAGGAATTCATCATCTACAAACTTCCTAATCTAAATACAGCATGGATGGGCTACACATACACTATTCTTTCTCAGTACATCCACAGAGCAGCTTAAAGGAATTACATCATACCTTGTCCAAGAATGTTTTTTTTACACTAAACATATATATTTATTATGTGGTTCTAGGGGTTGAACTGAGGGGCAGTCTTACCTCTGAGTTATACCCCCAGCCCTTTTTATTTTTCATTTTGAAACAAGGTCTTGCTACATTGCTGAGGCTATCCTTGAACCTGTAATCCCTCTTTCTTGGAGAAATCATTTTGTGGAGTGCACCAAGAGGAACTTATTACTCCTATTAGTGTTTTCCTGATGATCTCCAATAGGACTGGGCTTTGCATAGCAATAGGTCTGCTCATGACTTGCTCCTAATGGGAGAACTCATGTCAGTTAGAAAAGAAAGGACGATGGCAGTGTTTATTTTTGGGCAAACTTTAAAAGAATTTCTATGCCACAGGTGCAGAGATTCTGAGCTGAGGCCACCTTTGCACATGTCTACCTTTTGCTGTCTCACAGACAGTCCTGCCCTGATCTGTGAGACCAGAGCAAGGCTACAAGCTGCCTTCTTTCTCTCATAGGCAAATAATTTACAAAGAGAGCATGCCGATCTTTTAAAAACATCTCCTTTCGTAATTCCCGACAATTGACTATTCCTTTCCTCCCATCCAGATACCAACAGTCACCTACACTTTAAGGATGAACAAACAGAGAAAAGTCAACAGACATATGAAAGTCTCAGTCCTTCATCAGAAAAGGATTTAAAGAATCTGAGCAAAAAATCTCCCTATGCAGCAAACTTACTATGTGGAACTAGAGATAACTCAGAAACTTTATTTTGTATTTTTGAAAAGACTTTAAAAAGGTACTGTATCTATGAAAAGGGAATGCTTTGAGATAAAGAAAAGAATACTAAAAAATATAGCTTCATGCTTTTTAACATAAAAATACCACAACAGATCTTTTCTATACTTTGAGTTTTAGAAATACTTTTATTAGAGCATTGTAATTATACATCATAGTGAGGTTCAAAGTGATACAGACACACATGTGCACAGCACTTGGTGTATTTTTTATACTTTGAATTTTATAAAAATAAAAATAAATCCCTCACCGCCATACACTAATGTGCCAATGCAGTAATCATTTACTACAGAAGGAAGATAAATGTGACCAGAAGGATGTGGAGAAAGAAGTTAAAATGACATGGAGATGCTTACTATGAATTAAAATAAAAGTTTTAATGAATGCATTTAGGACATCAAATATAAAGGGATTTCACAGGGAGAGAGAAAAGTAGTATAGGATAAATAAACAAAAATTTGTAGAATTTCCTATAGCTAAGAGACTTGACTCCAGATCAGTTATATAACTGGAAAAATTAATTGAAGTGATCCATATTTAGATAACATTGAAATTTCTATATCTTGGCAGAAAACTCATGTGGCTGCCAATCAAACTTCTCCTTGGAAACACTCAATTCAGGAGACAATGAAACAACACTGCCAGAGTTTGCAGCAAAAACCATTGTGACCCAACTATTGTATGCCTGCCAAAGATTATTCATGTGCAAGAGCAGCAGACAGGCATTTTCAGACATGGAAGGAATCAGAAAGCAAATTACCAACGTGCTCTTCCTGAAAATACAAATCAATAAAATATTTGTAACTAACTGAGAAATGCATTGAAATGAAGAACTCGTGTATGGGAAAGATGGGGAAACAAAAAGAAAAAAAAAGGGCATGAGCCAGTAAAACACAGAGGTAAAACTAAATGATTATTGCTATGACTGCGTAGTCATTGAAAAAATAAAATGTAATGAAAGATAGAATAAACAATATATTTTAAAATTCTACCAACTTATGGAATCAACCCAGGTGTCCATCAACAGATGAATGGATCACAAAACTAAGGAAATACACACAATGGGATTCTATTCAGCAATAAAGAAGAATAAAATAATGTCATTTGCAAGAAAATGGAAGGACCCAGAGAACATTATGTTAAGTGAGATTAGCCAGTCACAGAAAGTGAAGGGACATTTGTTTTCTTTAATATGCATAAGCTAGGGAGTGACTTGGATATCAGAGGGACTCCAGATAATGGAGGAGAAACCTCAGTGGAGTCAGGGAGGTGGTCTAAGGGAACAGGAGGGGGGAGACTGAGGTTCATTATTGGAAATACTAACATTGACTGTGTGTACATATGTGAAAATCCCAATATCAGTCTCAATTCTTTGTATGGGAAGGGGGGAGATAGAGCGGGGGGCATCAAGTGCTATGTGCATGTATGTCAATGTCAACATGATATACATTATGATGTGAGACGATAATGCACCAATAAAACACACACCAAAAAATAAAATTCCAGATTATTCCCACGAAAGCTAGGAGGTAGGGATGGTATGGTTCACTGTCCACTCAAATCCATAGAAATGGAGTTGAGGCTGGGCCCATGGAGGACCATTTAGACTATTCTTAGCACTTGCCGACATGTATATGCACCAGGCTACTTTACAAATAGAGTGAAAACAAAGTGACAGTTTCCCCTCTTAGATATGGAGCTTAAGACACCCAATATACCCTTTTAGATATGGAAGAAACTCAACCATGAGAGGGTGACAATGCCCAAGAGGATGGGAGACAGTGCCTTGGAAGGAACTTGGTTCTTAATTAGGAAGGAGCAGAGCATGACTGTTCTGCCTGAGGTAGGATCAGAGAAATAAAATAAATTGGTAGTAAGGAGACATAAAGGGAGAAAAAGGGAAATGTAACCTTAATACGGAAGTTGGTGGCAAAAGTCCCCAGTACCCTTATTCCTCACCGACCTGTTAGTCCCAGAAGTTTCTCAGAAATTCACAAGTCTTTCTTCATCACCCTGAGCACTGTTGACTGTCCTCAGGGAGGTGTCTGTTGACCAGACAACAGAGGTCACACAAAAAGGGTAATCTCCTTGGGCACGGTTAGCCTTTCTACCTGCTAATAGTCTACATGAAAGAACGATCTCCTTGGCACTGTTGAAAGGGAGGTGTCTCCTCTTATGGGGTTCTTATCCAGTGAATTTTGAGGAATGAAATGCAAGGACTAACAAAAAGGATAGAAACATAGAAGTTTATTCAAGTTGGGAAAAGAGAGGAGACAAAAACAAAAAAACATCTCTCCCTACCATGGCGGGCCGGAATGTGGAAAGAGAATAACTACCAAAGCTCCTGACAGATGGACTTTTAAATCTTACTGAGGTTTCCCCATCTGTTCTTCTATGATTTGTCAGAATTAAGTTTGGGGGAAACAAAGTCTTTTGCACAATTTCAGTCCTTCATTTGAACGGTTATCTTGTGGACTGGTGGGCCCTGATCTCCTGGTGGCCACCAATCTCACACTTCTCCCCAATTCACAGAAGGTAATAGATATGGCCTTTATAAATCCCTGTTCTTCCCCAGTTCTCTGCTCTGCCTCACTGTGAACTGTTCTTGAATAGTTTAAACAAAATGGGTTCTTGCTAATAAAATAGTGAAAGCCCTATCATGTCCTGGAAGATGACCCAAACTCCCTTGTGACTCCCCAAACCACCTTGTGACTACCAGACAGAGGTCATCCTAACATACTTTCTTCTCCCCACTCCTCACAAAAGTTCCCTATTAAAAAAAGAGCCCTGCTCTCCCAGAGGTGCCTCTCACTTTTGGGGTGCCCTACATCCTCCTTTGAATCTGTGTTTTTTACTTTCATAAATCAATTTCTGTTTCTGACTGACTGGTATATGCTGAAATTCTTTCCCATCAAGAAAGCCAAGGACCTCTCCCGTCCTAAGCTTATGCCCTTTCTCCCCCACTGGGATCAATCCTTCTTCTGTGACATGCTGACCCAGAACATTCATATCTGAACTATTACACGAGTGAGACATAAACTTCTTTCCTAAGTCACTGTGCCCTTGAGTCTTTGGATATAATAGGATAGATTTCCCTTAACTTATATAAATTCTATGAGGGAAACAAAAGAAGTGCATGAAGTAACACACAAGTTTATTCACATCAATAAAAGGTATAATCTAAACATAAAATTTTTTGCAGCAATCAAGTTATCATATATATATACATATATGTATATATATATATATTGTTTTGCAACTTGGTTTAACATTAAACAATATGTTTTGGTCATTCTTCTATGCAAATATAAAAAATTACACACCTTATTTGTAACTTTTAAATAGTACTCATTGTGGTGGTTCCATAATGTATTGAATTCTACTTTCTTCTGTTTGGGCACTGCATATCTTGCAAGTATCTGAGTATTATAAATAATTCTATGGTGAAATGTTTTATGTACCCGTGCAAGAATTTCTGTAGAATAGTTCTTCTAGGAGGGGAATTTCTGGTGTCAAGGCGTGCACATGGGATTTGCAAAATTCAACTCTGGAGACTAGAGGAGCCAGAGGCAAGTGTTCTTGGTGGTTCTTCTGGCGGGCACTTGCCCTGCTGATACTTTTGGCTGGCTGGAGTCTGTGGCTGGTGTAACTCAAGATTTTTTCTCTCTCTCTTGGCTTGGTTGGGGCTCAGTGATGTTCCTGGATCATTCAGCAATACTTCAGCTCCCAATTGGCTATCCTCTTCATGAGTCTACGGAGGGGATTTCTCCCCAGCTTCTGCAGCAAGACCACCTTTTCTTGCTCTGGTGGCCTCCATGGCAAATCTCATGATTTCCAACCATGTGGACTTGAGAGTAGGTTGAGAAAGCTAAGCATCCAGCTAATTGTTGAGATCACACTTGGGTGGGGTTGGGAGGAAGTCTGGGAGCTTCTCCTGGATTTCCAAATAAGTGGAGAACAATAGCCTCCTTTTTTGATTTCACTATTGTCCCGAATTATATAATAAACCTCCCTTTGTTGAGCTAAAGTATGAAATGGCAAACATGGTTATTCATCTGGTTGTCTGTTTCCCTTTCCGTGTCTTTCTTTTTTTCCCCAAAATTTTTACCTGGAGGGGACAAGCTTCCTTTGTTTATACTGTATTATACCTTCCATGCCAAATTATTGTCTGTTACATATTTCTATTTTGAAAGAAAGCTGTTTTACATTTCTTCTTTCTTTTTTTTTTTTAACCAATGTGAGTGCTCTTCTAGGTAGATAGATGTTTCTAGAGGAAAAAGGAAAAAAAAAATTTGTGCTTGGAAAGGCAACCACTCCAAACACAACAACAAACAAAACACACATATGCACACATTAAAAATTGTGTGTGTGTGTGTGCGCGCACGTGTTCCTGATTTCAGACATTCAAGAGTTTAACAGTTCCTGCTCACTTATTCTAAAACTCTTTTTGTACTTTAGAGTCCCTTCAATAGTATACACGTGTGGCTTTTATTCTATGTTACTGGCAAACAATGAACATCACTGCTATTTTATTTTCCTTTCTAATTTGTTTTAGTACATATTTCTTATCCCTAGAAGGATTGTTCATCTTTTGGTGTTTATTTGCTACTTATTTTTCTTCTTCTGTTAGTGAATGCCATTTTTTAATGTCTTCCTGGGCTGTTTTACTTTTTCTACAGATTTAAATTCCTTATTGATTATATGGGCCAACATAGGTTAAACAGTTAAGAGAGTGCTTAAAACATAGTGAGAACTCCACATGGATTGAGAAAGAGAAACGGAATTAAAAACAAAGTCTTCAGAAAAACTCTCTAAGGAGGTAGTAGAGAAAGAAAACAGTTTTCTTATTGAGTAAGCATTAAAGTAGAATTCGATCCACATCACAGACAATCCACCAGGAGATTGAAAACACAAAGAATCTCATCCCTTTATGTGGCCAAACAGATGCAACCCGTTCCGCACACACTTTCAAGATGAACAAGTAGTTTTCAAGTAAGAAGATCACTTGTCATACCTAGTTCATCTGGTAAATGTGGTGACGGGTTGTGTTTACCCAGAGGAAAAAACAATCTTTTCCTATCTTGATCACTGGAGGCAGTTTTGCAACTTGGAGCAAAGTGCCTGCTAAAGTTAAGCTCTCACCCTCCCAAAGAAAGGGGAGAGGGGGAGATGGGGTGCTATATTTGCCTTGATGATTACTTTTCAAAAGGATGGCTTCCAGGACCTTGAGAAAGATGTGTGGGTACATAAACCTGACAAAAGGCCTATCTAGTTTTCACAAGGATTTATATACGTTTCAAAGAGAGGAGAAAGCGCCTTACCCTTACCAGTGACCTTAGTGAAGGCTCTGAGAAAAAGGAGAGCAAGGAAATCTCTTACTTTCAACTAGGGGAATTAAATGCCTTTCTTTCTTTTCTTTCTTTCTCTCTCTCTCTTTCTTCTTCTCTTGGTACTGGGGATTGAACTCAGGCATTTTACCTCTGAACTACATCCCCAGCCCCATATATATATATATATCCCCATATATATATATATATATATATTTTTTTTTTTTTTTGTATTTTTTATTTGGAAACAGGGTCTCACTAAGTTCCTGAAGCTGGTCTTGAACTTGTGATTCTCCTGTCTCAGCCTCCCAAGTACTGGGATTATAGGTGTGTGCCACCACATCTGGCTGAATTAAACGCTTCTTAGGTTTAATTTATATTTCTCCTCATGATTGCAGATAATAAATACTCCTGTTGTTATTTGTATGTGTTTTAAACACTAGGTATATTTAATTTTAGTTTACTATATGCTCAGTAAACCAAAGTAAAATAAAATAGAAACCAAACTGAACATACCAAAACCAAAACCAAAACCAGAATAACCTCCAAACTAACATTGGCTTCTAGACCTTTCTCAATCTGAGCTGGGATGATTCTCCCCATGTCACCCTCACCCCGCCCTGGCCTCAGGGCTTCTTCATTGCCACTTGCTTGCTTGCTTGGACTCTCCCCTCTGATATGTGAACAGTCTTCTTCCTTCTCAAGTCTTAGTTTTATTATTATTTTTAATTCTTTTAAAAAATTTTTAATGTGCTTTTATTGGTGCATTATCATCTCGCATTATAATGTCGACATTGACATACATGCA
>PVLC010039607.1:0-14127 GCA_004027655.1 Graphiurus murinus
ACTTTTATTTCCCATAACTATCTGTTGCTCCCGCGTTCCCTAACACAGTTAGCAGATCAATGCTTATTGGATGGGGGGCTCTGAGTATTAGAGATGGAATTTGTTTTCCAAAGCAGTTTATTGCATCAGATTTCCAACACACTGGATTTCTTAAAGCTGAAATAATTGCGAAAGTTAAAAAATAACACAGGACGCCGGTGCTGAGCAGGAGCCAGGTCTGTGGCACCAAGGAGAGGTGGAGTCTTGTGTTGCAGGACAGGTACCTCAGCGGGAGGGACCAAGGGTCCTAGGACACAGGTGGCCGGAGGCTCAGGACCCCAGCTCCTCCAGCTGTCCTGCTGTGGGAAGTCGGGGTTCCCTGAAGGACCACAGCAGAACTTTTCCAGAGCAAAGCTTGGGCATGACGGTGTGTGTGGACTACCTCCTGTGATGCTGCAGGATCCACATCTCTCTGCACCCCCAGGTTTCCTTCCTTCCTCCTGGAAGCATTTGCTGGGTGCACCAGGGAACTTGTCCCCAAAGCCCCGGTGATCACGATGCAGAATAGAAGGTGGCTTGTCCCTGTGTCCAGGGGTAAGAACAGACACAGGTCATCTGGAAGACTAGAGTGGGTAAAGAAACTTGGACTGGGCTGGCACCAGGCTGGGGCTAGATGGAGAGGGTGTAACCATGACCCCCCAGAAGCAGAGGGGCTGGGCAGAGATCAGAACGGGGCAGCTAGTGCTCCCCAGACATGTCCAAGAGCACGGATTTGTGCCTGGGAACCCCGGATCCACCTGCCCTCTGGGCCCCACATCTGCTCATGAGCCTTCTTCAATACAATCAGATGCTGTTTCTATGTAGCGTGAGTCTGGGGGCGAGGCGACTCCAGCCTATCCACCAATTGGGAAGGTAAGTCTAAGTATAGGTCAAAGGTCATAAACATAGGATCCTTTACTGCAGGCCTCCCCTCCCCCATCAGTGAGTTGCTCAGCTTCTTGTGTCAAGGAACCTGGCTGCAACAGGAAGGGAAGATCCACCGGAGGCCGTCCACCCCAGTACCCTGGCTGCCCCATGACCACATCCACTGGATGTGGACTCTGAGTGGGAGGTCCATGGAGGGCCAGCAAGGTGCCATGATCCTGCTTCCTTGCCTGTTGCATTAGCCCTGACGAATTCGCCCTGTGTCTACATCTAGGTAGAAATCTGTTTGAAAAGTGTGGGCCATGTGATCATGGAGCCCGGGAAATTGACAATATTCACAATGTGCAGGGTGAGTGGACAGACGGAGGACCCGGGGAAGAGCCGTGTGGCGGCTGCAGCTTGAGGGCTGTCGGCTGCTGATTCCCTCTCCCCTGGGGGAGCTGGCTCTTTTTTTTTTTCTCTTCAAGTCTTTGGCTGATGAGATGAGGCCCATCACATTATGAAGGGCTGTCTGTTTGATCCAAGCCCACTAATTCAAATGCTAATCTCCTTCCCAAAGCCCCTCACAGAAACATCTAGAATGTTTGTCCAGAATGTTTGACCACAGATTCGGGCATGATGGCCTAGCCTAGTCAACACACAAAATTAATAGTCATGTGTGTCTTTCAAAATCCCTCATTCACAGCTCCAGCAAAGCTGGCCTCCTTGATAATCCTCAGACACTCCTGGGCAGACTCTCCTCAAACTCTACCTGGGATACTTCCTGCAAACAACGTCATGGCCCACCCACCCAAGGTCCCCAAGAAGTCTTGACCCAAGTCTCATTCTCATAACGCTTACTCTGCTACCCTGCAGGTCTATTTCTAGTGCAGCTGGCCCAGCAGCCGCATGGTCAACCTGCCATCTCTGATCCATTTTTTTATGTTTTACCAAAGCACTTTCTGTCTACTTCCCTGCATGAAGCACTATCTTATGTTTGTTATAATTTTATGTCTCTCCACCAAGGGCAGCATCTTTATTTTATTTTATTTTTTTTTCCACTGATGCACAAGTACCTCTAGTAGAGGTGAGGCAGAGAGGGGGTTCAATAAATGTCTTCGAAGTTGAACATCCCATTGCCCAAAGGGCCCTTTGTAAGAAGGATCCAAGACATCAACTCCGAGGGACAGACTGGCCCCAGACCAGGGGCGCAGGGATTTCCCATCGGGGTAGCCCCATCTTTGAGCCGCCTGGGTACTGCAGGTGACCGTCACCCATACGCACCTTCCCTGTGATTGGCCAGAGCCTGAAGATGGAGCTTTGGAGTTTGCACAGACCTGTTGAGTTTGGCAGCTCACCTTTTGTGTATAGGTGGAGCAATGCCAAGTTCAAGACATTGACTACACCATGTCCAGCTTGGCGGTAGATGAGCTGAGAACCCCACTCACCTCTTGATTCCCATTGCACACCATATTCTACCCATTCTGTTTGGTTTCTCATTAAAGGCACCCACAAAATTAAATGCTCCAACCCCTGAAGTCTACTTATTTTCTTCAAAGGATCAATACACAAACAGAGCCATCACGATTTGACTGTGCTTTGCTTCAGATGTAGTTTGGTCCCCAGATGTTCAAGTGCTGGAAGCTTGGTCCCAGTGTGGTGGTGCTGCGGTTGCAGTGGTGGTGCTTGTGAGAAATGGGGTCTGCTGGGAGATAGTTAGGTCTTGAGGGCTGCACCCCATGATAGGTCAATGCTGATCTTGCAGAGCGGCTTGGGTCACCTGGGACAGAGTAAGCTCTTGTGAGAGTGGGCTGCTCTGCTCATGCTCTGCATGCTTGGTCCCTTCTGCATGGTTGTCTTTCCTTGTCTCTGCCCTGTTAGGATGTAGCCAGCGTGCAGGCGCCATGCTATTTGAAGCTTCCAGCAACCAGAATTATGGGGCAGGTGCGAGTCTTTATAAAGTACTTAGCCTCAGACATTTTACTTTAACAACACAAACTGGACCATCCGTATAGACTGTAAGATGAGCAGGCTGGCTCCCCTTCCCATCGCACAGGAAGCTGGCATCCATCACCGGGGAAATCAGCAGAACACCCTTGAGCAGCAAACACCGCCCTGACACTGGGCACAGGAAGAGGTGGCAATCGGACTGATGGGCGCCTTCAGTGTGTGGCCAGGCCCAGGTTCCAAGTGACTGGGGGCATTGCAGCACAGGAGGAGGGGGCGGAGAGATTCCCTGAGCAATAGCACTGTGTCCCCTGCGTAGAGCCCCCACGCCCCTCTGGAAGGCAGCCTCGGGTTGAGTGCCTTGGCGCTCAGCTGAAGTGGATGAGCAGAGAGGTTGCAGCGGGAATCCTTCACTGCGCTGGCATCCTGCCAGCCCTGGCTTTCCTTGCAGAGGTTTGGGCCCACGAAGCCTGGTGGCCCTGGGCTGGTCAAGTGGCATCAAATGCAGGCCAGTGTGTGTGTGGGGGGCAGATAGCCATTTCAGTTTGGACCCCTTTGCGGTTAAATATCAAAGGCAGACTGCGGTCTGCTCTTCTGCCTGTTTTTACAGGCAGGAGCTGGGTGGAGACAGGAACAGCTCTATGGAGTGGGTCCTCTCCCGCACAGTCGGGCTCTAGACCCCACAGCCGATGGGGGACCCCACCAGGAGATTTCAAGTGCTGGAGGAAGGTGGTATGGGCGACCTCCGTGGGCTTTTAGGGTTCAAGTTCCCTCCTGGTCAAACCCTGACCGCAGAACACACTCATCTCCAGATTGACCACGGGGTCTTGCATTTCCCAGTCTTTCCTGCATGCATTAGGCAATGAATAAATATTTATTGAGCACCTGCATCATTACCAGCATTGTGCTAGGGTGATGGGGACTGTCCCTGGCTCCCAGGAGACAGATGAGAAACAAGGGGCTCTTCGGTGTGTTTCCTGCGAGTGCAGTCCCCAGGAGAGGTGCCCGCCGAGTGGAAGCCTTTGCACCGAGCACCATGGAATCAGATAGTGAGGATGTTATCTCCATGTTGGTCTTCTCTGAATCCTCCTGATGATTACAAAGGGAAAGGTCAATCTCTCTTTCTTGTCTTTCTGTGTTTCTTTCTTTCTTTCTTTCTTTCTTTCTTTCTTTCTTTCTTTCTTTTCTTTCTTTCTGTCCCTTCCTTCCTTCCTTCCTTCCTTCCTTCCTTCCTTCCTTCCTTCCTTCTTTCCTTCCTCCCTTCCTCCCTTCCTCCCTTCCTCCCTTCCTTCCTTCCTTTACTTTTTTGCAGTACTGGGGATTGAACTCAGGGGCATTCTACCTCTGAGCTACATCCCCGGCCCTATTTTTATTCTTTATTTTGAAACAGGTTCCATTAAATTGTGGAGGGCCTCACTAAGTAGCTGAGACTGGCCGCAATCCTGTGATCCTCCTGTCTCAGCCTCCCAAGTCCTGGGATCTCACATATGCACCACCATGCGTGGCTGCCAATCTCAGTTTCTAAAGTGAGAATCAGCCTCATGCTCATCTAGCTATAATTTTAATTACATTGTTTCACTTTTCTTTTGCAGGGATAGTTTTATTTTCAGAAGGGGGGTTTGGAGCCTCCATTTAGCACACTGATGGAAGAGCTTTTTATTTTCAAAGTCGATTTGACTTCTAAAACCAAATCAATCTATGTATAATACTATAAAATGTAGTTGTGGACAGATGTGGAAAAATCAAGTTGGGGGCGGCGGGGGTGAGTGGGGAAGCCAAAAGTTTGGGAAATACTTGCATGGGGCGTGTTGGGCTTTAGGGTGGCCAGAGCAAGTCGCTAAGGAAGTCTGCCCAGAAGAGGTGCTGCCCAGGTGGGTCCCGCAGGAGCAGGGGAAGCAGTTCCCAAAGGTGGGGCGGTGCGTTCCAGACCCCAGAAGGGAAAGCCTTGTGCTGCAACCCGCAGGGTCCCAAGGAGTTTGGAGCAGTGGAGGACTGGCAGGTGTGAAGGGGATGTGCGGGAGGGAGCCATAGGTGCAGGTGCTTGGGGAGCCATGTTGCGGGGTACAATCAGGACTTTAATTGTGGGGGAGAAGCGGGTGGCCTTGAAGGATATTAAGCAGGGGAGCTACGTGGCAATCAGATGTAGGATTTAGGAGACCTGCCTGGCTCCCACGGGAAGGAAGAATGGAGAATGCCCTGGCGTGCTGAAAGGAGGGGTGCTCGTTGGGGGGGGGGGGATGTCTTGGTGAGCCGACTGTATAAGTATGTCTGGCTGCTGTAACAAATTGTCACAAACCAGTGACTTAAAGTGGCAGAAACTCGTCTTCTCCCAATTCGGGATGCCGGAAGTCTAAACCAAGGTTCCAACAGAGCCAGGGTCTCTCTGAAGACTAGTGGGGGACTCTTCCTGTCCCTCAGGCTCTCGGGTCCCCGTGCCCAGCTGGGACTATGGACAGAGGCTGCCGCTAGGAAGCCAGAGCCCAATCCAACAGCCCGAGAAATGAAGTTCTGGCAAACCCCCAAATGAGCGGCATGAAGGGGGCTCCTGCTCCAACACTGCACAGCTAGACCATGGTCTCATGGACCCAGAAACGAGGATCCACCGGCTAAGCCACGGAAACGGTGAGGTGATGGGTGTGGAGGTGATCTGCCCCACGGCAATGCAAGATGAGTGGATGGCCCCTGTGGAGCCGGGCTGTGGGCACCGAAGCCATCTTGTCACTCCATGCACAGCCTGCCCTACTGCTGCCACCTGACGCCTGGACCAAATCCTGCAGGCTCTCTCTGGAGGCTGCTTTTCCTCCCCGCAGGGAAGCAGAGCTGGGAGGTGGGGTGATGGGCAGGTGAGTCCTGTGCCGTAGCTTTCTACAGTAAGCCATTTGATACTGACCGGGTATGTGGATATGCTTTCTCCTGAGGGAAGGGCACAAGAAAGGGTCAGATTTAGACTGGTGGCACACCGAGGTGGAGGGAGCCGTGTGACACTAGGAGGGAGGTCACAGGTCCTGCGTGCTGGGCGGCAGCGAGGGCTCGGCAATGGCGGCCTGCCCCTCGTCCTGGACTTGACCTTGGTGAGGCTCTGCTTCCCGGCTTGTGTCGGAAGGAGAGGTGCTGACTCAAGTGGAGCGTTCAGAGCCGGCCTGGCACCGGCTAAGTGCTCCGGCTTTAGCTGTTATCAGGTGCCTGTCTGCCCCGGAGAGAGAGGGCCAGGCTGAGACGCAGTCCCCAGAGGCCTCGGCAAGATGGTGCGTGATGTCACAGGCAGATCACTCGCTTTACAACCCACGTGTGAGAATTACGTGCGATCATTTCCATGTTCTTGGTTCTTTCCCTAGGACTTTAAGTCTGGACTTGCTTTGCACGTCTAGACTTCCTGGGGTCCACCATAGGGCTGCACTTGGGCTTCAAGTTCACTTTCTGCTCACCCTTCCCCACCCCCATCCTTCTCAGCCTGACCAGAAACCTCAGAGAAGGCTGCTGGGGGATTTGGGGGTGTTTCTTTCAGTGGGGAAGTGAGGTTGCCTTTTGTAAGACAGCCACAGCTCGAGAAGGGGGAGGGGAGCTGAGTATAAAGATCTGTGTCCTTAGATGCAAAACATCCTGAACATTGTAGTAGGAATAAAATGCCATAATTTTATCTGATTGTGTGTGTGTGTGTGTGTGATATGTGTATACAGTTGTCTCTGGGTGATGGGTTCCAGGATGCTTAAGATGTGCAGATGCTTAAGTCTCTTACATGAAATGGTGTAGCATTTCCATAGAATCTACCATATTCTCACATATACTCTAAATTATCTCTAGATTACTTATCATACCTAACATGATAAAATGCAAATGCTATGTTAATGGTTGTTGTCCTGTACTGTCTATGGGCCAGCAACAAGGAAAAAAAAAAGAGGGGATATATGTTTAGTATAGATGTAACGTTTTCCCAAGTATCTTCATCCATGATTGGCTGAGACTGCAAGATGTGGAGTCCATGGGCATGGAAGGCTGACTATATTAACATACCTAGATACCTATGCAACACATGTGTGCACAGCACAAACACACATACACGTACACTTAACATTTGTGTGCATACCCAACACACACGTGTGTGCATTGTGCATGCGTGCCCACATATTCCCTTGAGACAGTACCTGTCTCTTCTGAGTACTCTGCTCTCCTATTTTTGAAATTCTCCTATTTTGAAATTCTTTATGGCCACCCTTGACAAAGTCATCCCCAATGTTCGGGTGGCACCTGTCAGGCACCCCCGGGTGCCCGAGATGAGCAGCCATCGGGGAACATGCTGCTCCGTCTGACCGGCTTCAGACTCCAACCTTGGACTAGTTGATGATTTGGAATTCATAGAGTTGGGTGTGGGCTAACGAGGAGCTGCAGTCACTCCGGTGAGTCAGAGGCCGCTCGCTCTTCAATTGCATGCAAATGCAAAGCGTCTCTGTTGAAGGGAAGTCCTAGCTGGTGTCAGAATCTGCTGGAGCAGTGTGGCTGAGCCGGAGAGGCAGAGAGAAGTGGGCTAAAATAGCATGGACGAAGCTGGAATGCTCGCTGCCTAAGTCAGAGACGGGCACAGATCTGCTGCACCGGGGTCATCGCTACCCAGACTGCCACATCAGCCACTGCAGAGGTGTCAGCTGAAACCCCGACACTGCCAGCAACGAGAATATATCTGTGAAGTTCTTCTGCTCTGAGCACTTCACCTGTAGTAGCAGTGAAGTCTATTTTGCTTGTAAATGTGGTATGGTCTGTATTTCAGGAAGTCAAAGAAAACTCTTGTGTATTAAAACAACAAACTAGTAGAATCTGAAGTCCCTGCAAGGTCATGAGGATTATTCAGAGAATCTAAATGCACAGAAGACAGAGTGCTCATCACTTGGACGCGTTGTGCTCCTAAACCCTGATTAAAGTCACATTACAATCCCGCACTGCAGAAGAACCTTGGCGGCCCTTACCCTTTCTTGTCTGATTAATCCCGAGGTGACTTTCCTGCCAGACCCTGCGCTCTTTGCGTGTTGTCTGTGGTCATAAGAGAACACTTTGTGTGTCTGTGCTTGGCAGGGAATCCAAGTGTCCCCACGGGGACCTGATGTGACCACAACGTCCAGAAGGGGGGCGTTTCCCAAGATAGCACATGCGCCACGCGAGCCTGAGCTATCTGAAACTTGTCATCGCCAGTTTGGCATGGGCTTTCCTTGTGCGTCAGAGGTGAAATATGCAGGCTCTCTGCCACATCAGGAGATCCTGCACTTCTTGTGCAAAAATGCAAAAAGCCTTTTCTAAAAAGTGTGTGAATAGAGTCCTGAGTGAGGTGGGCTGCACTGGTAAAAAAAAAAAAAAATAATAATAATATTCAGCTCGGCATTTTGGCAAAGACCGCTATTATGAGGCAGACTCATTTATTTACCTTCCCAGCTGGAAAAGACTCATGTAGGTAGACAGCCAAGAAGAGGAGGGTATAAATGGGGAATAGGGAACGGGGCTTGGCTCCTGTTATATTGATTTTGGCAAAAACGCCACATGAAAAATTATGCCTCAGATAAAAATAAATTATAATCTACAAGTATTTGAATGAGAAGGGTTCCCCGTGAAAACTTAATAAATGAATGCTAATTCAGTTACCGATTTGTAGCCGTGCAACATAAGCAGTCACGTGGCTCCGTGCAGCTTGTTTTGGAAAAGATTGCATAACCCATGAAGCAATTCTTCACAAAGTGCATAAAAGTGTCAGCTTATGTATAATTTATACAGCCAATGTTAGTTATGGTCTGTTTAATAGTATTTAATGCTGTCATATGACATCATTCTTTCATTTACCAATTGAAAAAATAAAAAGACCAATCAAAAATCACTTTATGGAGTAAGAAATATGCTTATTGAATTTGATAAAAATTGTAGGAGACAATAAACAGATTCACTGGGGGAGGTATCCTTAAAAGATTTTTGAAAAGAGTTATTGTGGAGTATGTACAGTATTTACTCTATAGTTATTTTAATCATAATTTACTTACTGCGTATGTGTTATCTAATATGCTGCTAATGTGCCTTAAGCAATTCATTTTGCCAACAGCACAGTAAATTGCCATATAGCCTTGGCCCTTTATTAGTAGCAATGATTAAATCCAATTTTAGTTGTACTTAATACATTTTCTCCACTGCCTACGGGGCATCCCTATGGTGGGGGAAAGGAGCTGCTGCTTCTATGCTTAATCTGTCCATCTTTTAACAAAAAAATCTATTCCGCACATTTCCAGCAGGATATATTCCACCTCTGTTTACACTAACTCAATTTTCTGAGCACATAGGGTATTTTTGGTGCTGTGTGAGAAACTATGACAAAATGTTTGAAAATGTTATGTTAAATAAAATATAGCCACGCTCTTCTTTATGCAGTAAAAGCACTCGGTAAAAGAATGCCTGCCCTTTCCAGTAAGTGTGTGTGTGTGGTGTTGAATAATACGAGAAACCAAGCATTGGCTTCATAGATTATGGGACTAGAATTTCCCCCTATGGTAAGTGGGTGGGTGAATTCTCACAGGTACGTAATTGCATTACTTAATTCTGCAGAGCAAGTCAGGGTGCAATTTGTGTGAAATGGGTTATAGAAGTTGAAGTTGCAAACTCCCGAATGCCATGCACCTGCCTCCCAGGACTTGGGTTCCAGCTGTGGGAGTCTGTGTAATACAGCCTTGCTTTCCAGGCTCTGAGATCGCACACTAGGCATGTGCAACCCGTCTCGTTTTCTCTGCAAATGGACTTCCTGGCCTCTAAGTTTGGGTTCGATCCCCGTGTCTGCGCTTAGTCTGCAGGAAACGTTCTGCAGTTTTTACTCGAGAGTCGTAGGATGAGTCCGGGTGAGAGCCCTCTGGTCCCACTGGGGAGCCATCCCTGGAGCGGCCCCTCGGGGTTTCCAAAGTCTTCCTCGCTGCCTTTCCTGGTCCACCTGTGGTCCTTGGGAGGGAGAAAGAGACACCCAAGCAGCTTTCCTTGTGTCCAGTTGGCATCTGGGTCTGGTTTCCAGCGGTGGTCCTGAGTTTCGGGGCAGGCGAGCTGGCCCTGGCAGGCTCGCAGCCAAGCCCTGCCACCTGCCTATCCCTCCTCTTCCTCTTTCATCCAGGTGGGGTACTCTGCACCTGCCCAGGGCCTCCAACTCCTGGGGGAAGTTCCCTCTGCCCTATTTCTTCCCGTGGCTGCTCCCAGTCTCTCCCTCCCCCCTTCTCTCCGATCCAGATGTTCCAGAACTAAATGTCATTCCTGTTGGGTCCCGCTGAGTGTGAATTTGGAAATGTGGGCTAATGGAGGAGCCTGCCTTAATGGCTCTCCTCCCATGTCACACTTCTCGGAGCTTTTCAGACATGCTACTTTGCCTAAAGGAGGAAACAGAAGTTGGGAACATCTTCAGTGTCAGGCCTTGAATGCACGCGGAAGAGATTTTGACGGGAGGACCTTGCTATGCCTTTGAGCTTGCAGATGTGGCCACCTATCTCTGCCTCCAGGGAAACCTCCACCCACAAATGGCGGGATACCTTCTCTCCCACCTTCTCTGGCTTCATGGACATGGTACAGGGTCCGAGCCCCAGCCTCCCATGATCTTGCGGTGCGGTGTGAGGTTTGAGCGGGCTTTGCGCATCTGAATCTGCACTCCAGCCTGCACCTCCAGTGTATCTTCCAACGTTTACCGTCCCTACAGCAGTGGTGCCCATGTGGCTTCCCAGGGAGTTGCAGAGCCATAGAGAGGAGACAGGGACCCCAAGGGGGTGCATTCCCCACTGCAGACCCCATGAAGTGTCGCCATGTGTCCTCCTTGCTGGGGACATCCAGAAAACAGAGAACCCAGAGGGAGCCTCAGGACCTCACCTCACTGTGTTCTCAAACATCACGTGGCGCCGAGTGTGGGGTTTCTGGCTCTGTGGTTGAGTCTACGAGGAAATGACGTGTCCTGGACTGAGAAAGCGCAGGCAGAGGGGCTCTGGGAATGGAGAGGAGACCCAGGAACTGTCCTGGCTCTCTGGGGCCTTGCGTTCTGGGCCCCTGTGCCGCTGCTTTGGAAATGCCAGATTGGGCCTCTCCAGGGCCCCCTGAGGCTCCAGAAGCAGTTCAATTCTTTTGGGTAAATTACCTAGAGAGTTGTCCAACCCAGCGGCTCATTTGCAGGGGAGCCTTAAACAGCCCCGCCACAGGTGGTAGCACTGAGCGCGTATGGAAGCCCCCGTGTCCGGTCACCCAGGTGGCCAAAGAGCTGGCCGTCACACCTTCACTCCGAGAAAAACCCGCATTGGGCCGCAGCCCCCAAGCGGAACTTGTACTTCTCTGTCATTTTATGTCTCTTCATTTTGAAGATCAAAGCCCCCGTCCTTAGGAGTGGCGACTCAACTAATTGCATGGTTAGCGCTTAGATCCAATTAATCGTTAAATGGCTTTTGACTGTTAAAATTATAACTTCTCCAGGAGTTCCACAGAACAATGGCTCTGGCTGAGCCTGGTTGCTATAATATTGATATCCTTCATGAATAGTAAAAAGACGCCTTTTTAATTTTTTTTTTTTTTTTTTTTTTAGCCTTTCCTGGCTAAATTGATCTCTTTTCTACAGGGACTTCTAGAAATGGGTAGCTTATGAAAACAGCCTAAAAGGTAGTTGTCGGGGTTGAAATGGGAATGAAAAGGGACGAATCCTCCTGGAAATCCTAAGGAAGAGGGCTGGCGGGGGAGGTCCACAGGAACTTCAAATACTCTGTCTTCCTACTAGGCTAAGAAGTTAAAACTGGTGTTTGCCAGTTTTTGTTTTTTTTTTTCCTGCCCATTTTTTCCCCTCTCTAAACAAAAACATAGTGTGGTGGGGCCTTCCTGCCTTCCTAGGCTTCACCCAAATTGTCTCTGTTCACCAGTTCAGAAGGCGGTGATTCACCTGCAATGGGACTGTCTCCAGGAGCCTGGTGACAAATGAAGCTGACACCTCGGAAGGGAAACAAGGACGCCCAGATAATCTTTGTGATGTAGGGCTTGCTTCGGCGTCTGCAAAAGGCGTTTACCAAGGAAGGGAAAAGGAGAAAAGGCATCCTGTTCCCCAATGTTGAAAGGAAGGGAGACGACTAACAGCGTATTTTTAATTACCTGAATTCTCCAGCACAGAAAGTAGTCAGTTGATAGTTGCCTTCAATCTGTAGACTACAAATTATTAGTGCATGAAAACGGCATCCAAGTTCTGTTGCTGGGTCTAGTAATTTTGGATATTTTCCCTGCTATTACTGCCTGCTCCATATACCTTTACTGGTTCTTTTTGAAATTAACTTAATGGCACTCTGCAGAAATGGACTGCCTACTGAGAATGAACGCTTGCCTGGGAAGATGGACCGAGTTCCCACTGAGAGGCACTGATTTGGCACAAACAGAGAAATGCTTTAGCATTAATTTACTTGAGTATCAAATTATTCAAAATAAATAATTAAAGGCTTTTTTTTTTAGGAGTCGGAGGCAATATTGACTTTCAATATTTGGGGTCCATTAATGCATGCCCTGCATTGAGAAGGGCCGGGCCCCGCCAGGTGCTGCCGCCGGGGTAATGGATCCTCAAGCTTCCTTTGGTTTTCCCTTCAGGCATCAGATGTTGTTTCCCTGCCCTGGAAACTCCTCTCCGCCCCCACTTGCTCCCTGGAAGCTGGCTCTGCCGCCTGTGATGGCCTTCCCTGGCCACCAGCCCCGAGGGACTCCTCTGTGGGGACAGAGTCCTCGGGGGACACCGGGTGTGGGAGCTGGAGGCCTCTGTGATCCGGGGAGACCAGAAAACATGTCAAGGTCATGCTGGGGAACAAAGCCCCTGCGTGCAGCTCATACGGCTGCTGTGTGATGGGGAAGGTGCTCACATTGGGCGGAATGCTTTTGCTCAGAGTTCCCCTCCTCAAATTCTCAGAGAGTCTGTAGAACCTGAGGTGGATTTTTGGCCATTTCTTCCAGCCCGGGGACCCCGGCCTCTTCCTCTCCCCCTTTGCTTGTTGGATGCTCAGGTGGGCAGCATTGTTCTGCCCGCCATGGGCTCCCACCAGGACGCGCTGCCTCGGCTCAGGCCCAGAGCAAGCGACGGGGCCGCCCACCACGAGCTGGGACTTCCAACACTGTGAGCCAAAGTAGAACTTCTCTCTTGTTTATAAGTTTATCGTCTCAGGCATTCTGTTATAGCAATGGAGAGTGACCCACACAGGGGGCAGGTGTAGAGTATTCCAAGTGACAGTGCAAGGGGCCATAGAGAGCCTCTGGCCTCGTGGATCCTCTGTGTGAGAGGACGTGGCCATTGGTCATTGCTCAACGCAGTTCAGTGTGTGTGTGTGTGTGTGTGTGTGTGTGTGTGAGTGTGCGCGTGTGCACGCATGAGTGTGAACACATCCTAGAACAAGAGGGTGAGGTGCTCGACCTGCACCGGCACGCTGTCTTCTTACACTGTTTCTTAGGGGCCGTGATGGGGGAGCCCAGCCCTTCCAGACAGAGGAGTCCCTGAGTATCTACGGTCAACCCACGTGTAGGTTGTAGGAAGGAGGGGAGTGACGGGAATTTCCCTTGAATTCACCCTCTGCCTCTTTGCCTCTCCATCCAGAACCCTGCAAGGACCAGAAGAGACAGTCACACACACACACACACACACACACACACACACACACACACACACACACACACAGAAAAGAGAAAGCGGCCTGGATTCTATGAAGGGCTCTCCAGCCAGCCTCCAGAAAGACAGGGCGATTTCCATTTGAAAAGGACCACGGTTAATGAGCTCTATTCTCCTAGTCTGTCACCCCACAAGCAAAGGGGCTGCTTTGAAGTCAACACGCTCTATTATGGGTGAAATAAACCCCTCGGAACAAAGGACAGCTCAAGTGCAGGCCAGCAGAGGCTAATGGCCTCACTCGGGTCCCACGTCCGCCCCATCTGATGCCGTGGATCCTTGGGACGCCCGTGTCCTTGAGCCCCGAGGACCCGACTCAGGGCCTCCCCGGGGGACCCCGCCATGAGCCTCTGCCTCCTTCCGGCTCTCACATAGAGCTTCTCATTGGCGAAGAAATCTCTCCCTCCTTCGTTTTCTTCAGGTTTTTGAAAGCCTCAGGTAAGGACATTTTTAGGCTTTATCAAATTTTTTTCCTCCCAGGTATCTTTTATTCATGGAGAAAATAACACAGCCATATATTTGGTAGGACAGCTATTTTGGCTGCATCTAAAATGAATATTTGCTCCCTATAAGTTCAGCAAATAGCAATGAGCACCAGTAATTGGAGAACTCAGCGTCTCTTCTTTCCCCTTCTCTGAGCA
>PVLC010039608.1:0-14202 GCA_004027655.1 Graphiurus murinus
CGAGGATGTGGAGAAGTGGGAACTCTAATACACTGTTGGTGGGATTGCAAACTAGTGCAACCACTCTGGAAAACAGTATGGAGGATCCTCAGACGAATGGGAATGAACCTACCATATGATCCAGCAATACCACTTCTGGGTATCTACCCAAAAGAATGGAAACCAAACTATCAGACTGATGCATGTGTATCTATGTTTATAGCAGCTCAAATCACAATAGCCAAACTATGGAAGCAGCCAAGATGTCCATCCACAGATGAATGGATTACAAAACTATGGGATATGTACACAATGGAGTTTTACTCAGCCATAAAGAAGAACAAAATCATGTTATTTGCAGGGAAATGGAGGCAACTGGAAAACATTATGTTAAGTGAGATTAGCCAGTCACAAACAGTAAGAAAGCATATGTTCTCCCTAATTTGCGGATGCTAGGGAGAAGATGGGGCATAAGAGGGTCTCCAGATGAAAAAGGAAAGACCCTCGAAAGCAAAGAAGTTGATTTAGCTGAGGGGGTTGGACGGGGGCGGGGGGGACACTAATGTATATCAAGGTCACTCACTAAACTGAACTTGAGAGGGAGGGAGGGCGAGGGAGCGGGGTATCGTTATCAATTTGCACCTAACAAAGATGTATGCTTACAATGTATGAATAAAAATAAAAATTAAAAAAAAATAGTTTGACTAAACCAAGCTTTTATACATTAAGTAATATGGCTGGTATAGTAGGTACTCAATATTTGTTGAGTTCACTGACTAAAAATGTGCCACAGTTGATTACATAAACCAAGATTTTTCCCTTCAGCTTTCTGAGTTTTTTACTGACTTCTCTATTATGCTGCTGTTTTTCTTTGTTTGCCATAACTAACATGATCTGACTTTAGTGATATAGTTTCTTTGTTTTAGTTAAGTAACTAGTTCTAATTGGTGCTTATACTTTGGAGACTCACTTTTCCATTAAAATTCTCACTCGCCTTGGGCTGTTTTGCTTTTATTCATTATTTTCCCTAGGGTAAGCATAACTCTGTCACAGGTCAGACCTAGCCTGCAGAACCCAAACTGTAGTTTAGGATTCTGTTATTCAACTGTTTTTTTTTTCCTAGTATTGGGGATTTCCAGGGCATTCTACCTCTGAAATACACCCCCTATCTCTTTTATTTTTTATTTTGAAAGAAGATCTCACTGAGTTGCTGAGGCTGGTCTCAAACCTGTGATCCTTCAGTCTCAGTCTCCCAAGAACTCTAATTATAGGCATGGGCTTTCTACCTCCAGGCCACACCCCCAGCCCTTTTTTATTTTATTTGGAAACTGGGTCTCAATAAGTTGCTGAGGCTGCCCTCCAACCTTCGATCCTCCTGTCTCAGTCTCCCAAATACTGGGATCACAGGCATGCACCACCATGCCTGGATTTTCCACTGATCTTTGAGATAGAAACTTTAGTGGGGAGTATCTATTCCAGGCTGCTAAGTGAGTTGTTAGCTTGTAGAATGTTATCTCCTCTCATTGGAAAGAGACAATTTTTAAAGCACTATGCTTAGTCTCCAATCATTTAGTCTTATTTTTAGTTACTCAAACTATTTACATTACGAAATATGCTAACTTAGAAATAAAAAAGTAAGATATGGTCCCTCTGTCAAGGAGTTTACAATCTAGTGAGAAATTGATTCAAAAAGCCCCAGGATAGAATTATATGGGGGAAGCCAGGCATGGTGGCGCATGCTTGTAATCCCAACATTTAGGAGGCTGAGACCGGAGGATCCAGGTTCGCGGCCAGCCTCAGCTACCTAGTGAGGCACTCCGCAACTTAGTGAGACCCTGTTTCAAAATAAAGAATAAAAAAAAAAAAAAAAAAAAAAGAACTATATGGGGGAACAAGGGGGATTGTTGTTATACCATGAGGTAGGGCTGAGGGAGTATATAGTCTAGGGTTTTTAAGATGATTATTTGAAGATGTAACAATATAACTCCCTGCATTTACATATTAAAGGGGACGGATCAGATAGGAGTAAGATACAGAAAAAAACTGTATATTTATCACCTGTTTACATATAGAATAGGAATAGAAGGAAACTTAACCTGAAAGAGGACATTCGTCACCTTTTGTTACTATAACAATACCTGAGGTAATCAACTTAAATAGAAGGTTTATTTTGGTTGAGGATTTCAGAGGTTATAGTCCATTGCTTTTACAGTCCCCATTGCTTTTGGAAGTGTGGTAAGGCAGAACATTATGGTAGGGAGCTCATGGTGGAGCAGACTGCTCACCTAATGGAAGCTAAAGAAGCAAAAAGAGAAAAAGGAGCAGCCAGGTCCCCTATTTCCTTCAAGGGAATGCCCCTAGTCACCTAAAACCTCCCACTATGCCCCATCCTTTTTTTTTTTTTTTTGCAGTACTGGGGATTGAACTCGGGTGTTCTACGTCTGAGCTACACCCCCAGCCCTATTTGTTATTCTTTATTTTGAAACTGGGTCTCACTAAGTTGCGGAGTGCCTCACTAGGTAGCTGAGGCTGGCCACAAACCCGGATCCTGACTTTCTACATCTTTGTGTGAAGGATTAAGTTCTGTAATCTTGAGTTTTTGTTTCTGAGGTACTGGGGATTGAACTCAGGGGCTTTCTACCTCTGAGCTACACCCCCAGCCCTATTTTTTTTTTTTTTTAATTCGGAAAGTTGCAGAGGGCCTCATTAAGTTGCTGAGGCTGACTGTAAACCTGCAATCCTCTTGTCTCAGCCTCCTAAGTACTGAGATTGCAAGCATGCACTGATCTGCAGCCAGCCTCAGCTACTTACTGAGACACTCTGCAACTTAGTGAGACCCTGTTTCAAAATGAAGAATAAAAAATTGGACTGGGGGTAGAGCTCAGCGGTAGACTGTCCCTGGGTTCAATCTCCAGTACCTAAAAAAGAAAAGAAAAGTTATTGAGTTATTATTCCATACTTAAAATTCTTGATTTAAGTGAATTCATTTTGGATGAGGTAAATGTATATTCAAAGGAAATAAATTGGGCACAATGGCTCACATCTCTTAATCCCAGCTACTCGGGAGGCTGAGGCAGGAGGGTTGAAAAGCTTGAGACCAGACTGGGTATTTATTGGGATTCTGTCTTACAAAGGGCTGGAGATGTACCTCAGTGATGAATGTCTCTGGGTTCAATCCCCAGTACCGCAAAAAGTGAACAAACCAAAACCCTCCCTGCCATAAGTACAAAAAAAAAAAAGGATAAGAGGTCATTCATTCATTCATTCCCAGAAATGTGGAGGGACATAAAGAAAAGGAAGGATAACATCTGATGTAAGTTTCAAATTTTATTTTGCTGCTGATTTAGGAATATCAAATGCATTTATATTAATTAGAAGCACTGAATACATGTCAAAGTAATTATCTGTACTTTTTATCATATGTTAATGCAGTGGATAAATATACAATTTTTTAGGGGGGATGGGGTACTGGAGAGGGTCCTTCTGCATCCAAGCTACATCCCCAGCCCTATTTTATTTTTTGTTTTGAAACAGGGTGTCTCACTAAGTTGCTGAAGGCCTTTCTAAGTTGCTGAGGCTGGCCTTGAACTTGTGTTCCTCCTGTCTCAGCCACCCAGTGGATTATAGGCATGCCTGACAAATACACAGTTTTTTAAAGAAAAACTATATAACTAGTTTTGTCATGTTTCAATGTAAATTTAAGATATTTTTAAAATTTCTTACAGTAATCCTAAATCAGAGAATCAGAGAGTAAATAAAAAAGTCAACAATGATGCTTCACTTCGAATTCATAATCTATCCATTTTGGTGAAACAGATAAAATTTTATTACCAGGTAAGTGGTCCTTTTTAATCTGGTATTTTAATAACAGTTTACATATTCACACTGTTGTGTTATTTAGTATAACTCATCTAACAAATAGTAATTGTGCGTGTACTTATTATATACTGGGTTAGAGATTTTCATGAATATTAAAGATATAAACAAACACTTCATAATGATCTAATAGTAAAAATGATTACCTTGTTTTATGTATTTTTAAAACCAGTTCCTAGTTTTTTATGTTGCAACATAATGCAACACTTTGTTAGCATATTTGAAATATGCGTTTGAAGAGTGTGCTTTCTATTGTTTTTTAAAAAATTTGTTGGAGCTGGGTGTGGTGGCGCACTCTTGTAATCCCAGCATTTGGGAGGCTGAGACCCGAGGATCCGGGTTCGCGGCCAGCCTCAGCTACCTAGTGAGGCACTCTGCAACTTAGTGAGACCCTGCTTCAAAAGAAATAATAAAAAATAGGGCTAGGGGTATAGCTCCGAGGTAGAATGCCCCTGAGTTCAATCCCCAGTACCACAAAAAAAAAAATTGTTGGGTGCTTATTTCAGTTCTTAAGGCTATCGATATGCTCTAAGAATCATTTTAGCTCCATTACGTAAATTTTTTTTGGTATATTTAAAAATGTTTGTTTCTATGCATTTTTTATGCATTTTTAAATTCCTTCTATGTTTTATTTCACTTATGAGTTATGTGGAACTACACTTTTAAGTTTCCAAACATAGCTAGGCATGGTGGCGTTTGCTTGTAATCCCAGTACTTGAGAGGGTGAGAAGAGGATTGCAGGTTCAAGGCCTGCCTCAACAACTTAGTGTTTCAAAATAAAAAATAAGCTGGATGTGGGCACACACTTGTAATCCCAGTACTTTGGAAGCTGGGACAGGAGGATAACAGGTTCGCAGCCAGCCTCAGCAACTTAGTGAGGCCCTCCACAATTAGATCCTGTTTCAAAATAAAAAATAAAAATAGGGTTGGGGGATAGCTCAGAGATAGAATGCCCTTCCTTAGGTTCTATCCCCCGAGTACCATACAAACACAGAAAAAAATTCCAAACATACGATATTTTTTTAGTATTCTTTTTTGGTTTTGATTTTTGATCAAAGAATGTGGTTTATGTTTCAGATTCTTTGATAATTGTTAATAATGACTTGGATTGGCCTTATTAATTTTGTGTCTTGAGCTAAAAATGAGTTGAAATGTCCTTGTATGATGGTGTTATTTTGGGGGGAGAGGTGGTACTGGGGATTGAACCCAGGGGCGTTTTACCTACGAGCTATACCCCCAGCCTCCCGACTTTTTTTTTTTTTTTTTTTTTGGTGGTACTGGGGATGGAACCCAGGGGCATTCTATCTCCGAGCTACACCCTGAGCCCTATTTTTTATTCTTTATTTTGAAACAGGGTCTCACTTAGTTGCAGAGGGCCTCACTAAGTAGCTGAGGCTGGCCATGAACCCTGATCCCCTGGTCTCGGCTTTCCAAGTACTGGGATTACAAGCATGTGCTACCACACCCAGCCCGACTTTTTAAAAAAATTTTTTTTTTTTTAACAGGGTCTTGCTAGATTGCTAAGAGTGCCATTACTTGCCATGACTCTCCTCCAACCTGCAGTCCTCCTATTTCAGCCTCTCAAGTACTGGGATTATAAGTGTGCACCACCATGCCTGGCATGATGGTGGATTTTTCAAGTTTTCTTTTTTACTTCGAAGCTGTTAGTAGGTGCAGATAACTTTAAAATTATCTGAAGAATTGAACCATTTACCAGTAATTGTTTCTACATTTTTTCTTTTTGCTACTTTTAAATTATTTTTATTCTGTTTATGTTTTTTTTCAGAGGTCACTCTCAAAATTATACCTTTCATACTTAAAAAAATAGCAAAGGCCAAAGTTAGTCAGTATCTTTACACTTTTATGGAATAAAACTATGGCCTTAGTATGCATTAATACTAATCACTCTCTCATGAATTTTTTTTTTTTTTTTTTTTTTTTTGCGGTATTGGGGATGGAACCCAGGGGCATTCTACCTCTGAGCTATATCCCCAGTCCTATTTTTTATTCTTTGTTTTGAAACCAAGTCTCACTAAGTTGCAGAGTGCCTCACTAAGTAACTGAGGATCCGGGCCGCGAACCCGGATCCTCCAGTCTCAGCCTCCTGAATGCTGGGATTACAAGCGTGCGCCACCAGGCCCGGCTTCTCATGAATTTTAAGTCTTGTTTTATATTTTTGTTCTATCCTACAAATTTTAGGTATTAAAAAATATTTTTGGCAGTACTGGAGATTGAACACAGGGGCATTCTGCCTCTAAGCTACAACCTCCTCCCCTTTTTTTATTTTGAATTGGGATCTTGCTAAGTTGCTGAGGCTGGCCTCGAACCTGTAATCCTCTTGTCTTAGCCTCTCAAGTACTGGGATTACAGGCTTGTACCATTACAGCTGCTAGGATCCATTAAAATGTAAAGCTTTTCTTAGCCGGGTGTGGTGGTACACGCTTGTAATCCCAGTACTTGGAAGGCTGAGACAGGAGGATCCCGGTTCCCAGCCAGCCTCAGCTACTTAGTGAGGCCCTCCACAACTTAGTGAGACCCTGTTTCAAAATAAAGAATAAAAAAATAGAACTAGGGGTGTAGCTCAGAGGTAGAATGTCCCTGAGTTCAATCCCTAGGACCGCAAAAAAATTAAAAAGTAAAAAAATAAATTCAAGCTTCTCTTTGTGAGGATGTATTTGAAGATTGTTAATTCTGACATGGATTATCTTAACAATGTAGGGTATAGATAAAACAGTGATAGCTTTTAAATTTATATGTATCTTAGGATTTCTTTTAAATATCCACAATAATAGATAGCCCTTATACTTTTGTTTCAAGTCCTTTTAGCTATTACATACATGGCTATAACATATTCTTTCTTGCTTTTAACTGGAATATTTATTTATTAAATATCCAAACTCAGTATCATTCCTTTGCATAAGTGATTTTAACAATTTTTGACACATTCTTAATAGTGTTTTTCTTTCTTTTTTCTTCTTTGATACTGGGGATTGCACCCAGGGGCATTCTGCCTCTGAGCTATCCTCCCAGCCTATTTTATTTTTTATTTCAAAACAGGGTCTCATTTACTTGCTAAGGGCCCTCACTAAATTGCTAAGGCTGGTCTCAAACCTGCAATCCTCTCATCCTGCCAAGGACAGGGATTATAGGTGTGTACCAATAGACCTAGTTTAGTTATGTTTTTATAATGATATATATAGTATATAATCAGTATATATAAATGATATACGGAGTGTTTACTTTTTTCTATACATATTTTGACAGGTTTTAAAAAGCTGATAAACATAATGCTGAAGACATTTTTTCCAAACTTTCTAATATATTTGTAAAGAATTATAGGTAAAATATTAATTCTAATTAGCATCTGTTGTCATGCCACCCATTAACCATGAACAGATATTTTAAAAGATCTAGAATTAGGCTGGGTGTGGTGGTGTACATCTGTAATCCAGATACTTGGGAGGCTGAGACAGGAAGATTGCAGATTCACGGAGTCTAGCAATGTAGAGAGATTCTCAGCAACCTAGGGAGACCCTGTTTCAAAACAAAAAAGAAAAAAGAAAAAAAAAGAAAATAGGGCACAGGGTGTATCTTGGAGGTAGAATACCCCTAAGTTTAATCCTCAGTATCTCTCCTCCCAACACAAACACACAAAAAAATATCTAGAATCCACGTCTTTAAAAAGCAATACAAGTTAACTTTTCAAATTTATTCTTCATAGTTATTTGCCTCATCATTTTTTCTATTTGTCTGTTTATCTATCTATCTATCTATCTATCTATCTATCTATCTATCTATCTATCTATCTTTACTGGTGCTTTTTAATCATACATCTTTGTTAGGTACAAGCTGGTAAAGGCATACATGCATATGTCTCTTATTTAACCCTTCCCCAATTCCCACCCCACTCCCTCCCCCTCCCTCCTTCTCAAGTTCAGTTTAGTGATTGACTTTTGATATGCTTGTGAAAGCACATCATGAGCATTAGGGTGTTTCCCTCCCCCACCTCATCACCTTCAGTTAAGTCACCTTCTTTGCTTATCTAAGGTTTCTCCTTCTTTGTCTAGAGTCCCTCTTATGTCCCACTTTCTCACTAGCTTCCACATATTAGGGAGAGCATGTGATTTTTTACTTTTTGTGACTGACTAATCTCACTTAGCATGTTTTCCAGTTCCATCCATTTCCCTGCAAATGACATGATTTTGTTCTTGTTTATGGTTGAGTAAATTCCATTGTGTGCATATCCCATAGTTTTGTAATCCATTCATCTGTTGATGGACATCTTGGCTGCTTCCATAGTTTGGCAAATGGGAATTGTGCAGCTATAAACATAGATACACATGCATCAGTATGATAGTTTGGCTTCCATTCTTTTGGGTAGATACCCAGAAGTGGTATTGCCGGATCATATGGTAGGTTCATTCCCATTCATCTGAGGATCCTCCATACTGTTTTCCAAAGTGGTTGCACTAATCTGCAATCCCACCAACAATGTATCAGGGTTCCCACTTCTCCACACCCTCTCCAGCATTTGTTGCTGTTTGTATTTCTGATGATTGCCATTCTAATTGGGGTTAGGTGAAATCTCAAGGTAGTTTTGATTTGCATCTCTCTGATTGCTAATGATATTGAACATTTCCTCATACATTTATTGGCCATTTGTATTTCTTCTTTTTTTAAGATGCTCGGGTTGAACCCAGGGGTGTTCTACCTCTGAGCTACACCCCCAGCCCTATTTTATTTTTAGTTTTGAAACAGGGTCTTAGTAAATTTCAGAGGGCTTCACTAAGTTGCTGAGGCTGGCTGTGAACCTGTGACTTACTGTCTCTGCTTTCCTAGTACTGGGATTACAGGCATGCACCACCATGCCCAGCTATGTTTATTTTTTAAGTTACAGTATAGTATACTTTTAGAAGAATTTTCAAATTATGTTATAATTTCATGAATAGTTACTACTTTACTAGCAATAGCTATACAATAACTATTGAGTTTTATTTTACAGGAGACTTTGCAGCAGTTGATTGTGATGTCACTGCCAAATATCTTAATCATTGGCAAAAATCCTTTCTCTGGTAAGTATTGAAATTAGTATAAACTGATAATAATGTGTTGAAATTAGTATAATGTGATAATAATGTTTTACTTTTGTGTCATACTAGTGTTTACAAAGAGTGTGATTATTTATGTTAACCTGCTAGTTTTTCATAACTCTGGGAGAACTTGGAGGTGATGTTTGTAGATAGAAACAAACTTAGAATATTTGTAACTTGTAGCTGAGACTGAGTCTAGTGTGTTTTCTAGTATACCAAACTGATACTTTTGGTGATGATTTTGCTGTTTAGTGTCTTTTTTTTTTTTTGCGGAACTGGGGATTGAACACAGGGGCATTCTACTTCTGAGCTCCACCCCCAACCCTATTTTTTATTCTTTACTTTGAAACAGGGTCTCACTAGGTTGCAGAGGGCCTTACTAAGTAGCTGAGCCTGGCCTTGAACCTGCGATCCTCCTGTCTCAGCCTCCCAAGTACAGGGATTACAAGCATGTGCCATCACTCCTGGCTTGTTTAGTGTCTTTTTATAATATTATTATGGTTTTTTTTTTTTTTTTTTTGATATTGGGAGTTGAATCCAGTGGCATTCTCCTTCTGAGCTCTATCCCTATACCTATTTTAATTTTTATTTTGAAACAGGGTCTCGCTAAGTTTTTGAGGCTGACCTTGAACCTGTGATCCTCCTGTCTCAGCTTCCCAAGTACTGGGATTATATGCCACCACGCCTGGTTTATATTAAACTACTTCTGAATGGAAATTTAAGAAGCAATTTCTTGGGTCAGTTAAATTATTATCTCCTAAGTACTTTGCCTTGTACCTGATTTTTTTTTTTTTTTTGCGGTACTGGAGATTGAACCCAGGGGCATCCTACCTCTGAGCTAGACCCCCAGTCCTATTTTTTATTCTTTATTTTGAAACAGGGTCTCACTAAGTTGCAGAGTGTCTCACTAAGTAGCTGAGGCTGGCTGTGAACCCAGATTTTCCGGTCTCAGCCTCCCAAGTACTGGGATTAGAAGCATGCACCACCATACCCTGCTGCCTTGTACCTGATTTTAAATGTGACATGTTAATTTTACTTTATTCATTTTTATTTATAGTTTTGTTTTATCTATTTTTTTTTTTTTTTTTTTTTTTTTTTGGTTTTTGGGGATTGAACTCAGGGGCATTCTACCTCCGAGCTACACCCCCAGCCCTATTTTTTATTCTTTATTTTGAAACCGAGTCTCACTAAGTTGCAGAGTGCCTCACTAGGTAGCTGAGGCTGGCTGTGAACCCGGATCCTCCGGTCTCAGCCTCCCGAATGCTGGGATTACAAGCGTGCGCCACCGCGCCCGGCTTTGTTTTATCTATTTTAAAGATTTTTATTTTTTATTTCTGGTGCTAGGAATTAAACTTAGGGCCTCACACATACTAAGCACATGCCATGCCACTGAGCAACATCCTTGGCTCTCAGAGTTTTGATATTTGGATAGGTGGGGAAATTAGCTCTTTTCACAAATGACTTAATCATTGCAGACTACATGGTATCCTAATTGAAAATATTTTCTCCAACCCACACTCTAAGTCAAGACGAACAAAAATAAAACCAAAATGTAAAAAAAAAAAAACATAAAGCATCTGTTTTTAGAGAGGAAACTATCAATTAGATGGGTTAGTAGTAAATTTAATTAATAATTCAGTTGGGTGAATTAGTAGTATGGATAGTTTTGGGGGCTACTTAAGGATATTTGATTATACAGATGAAAATAGGGAACATTTGCATATGATATTTTCAAATCTATATTTATGTAGTAAGGCACCTACTAAGTTATAGGGACCAGGAATATAAAGAAATGGTCCATGTTTTGGAAGATCTTGTGGTTTGGTGAGAGATTCATAGATTACTGGAAAATCATAATAATTAATATGAAATAAAAAAGTATATAGAATGTTAAGGCATATAAAATATAGACCCGCCGGGCATGGTGGTGCATGCTTGTAATCCCAGTACTTGGGAAGCTAAGACCGGAGGATCCAGGTTCATGGCCAGCCTCAGCTACCTAGTGAGGCTCTCTGCAACTTAGTGAGATCCTGTTCCAAAATAAAAGAATAAAAAAATATAGGACTGGGGGTGTAGCTTGGAAGTAGAACACCCCTGAGTTCAATCCCTAGTACTGGGAGAGACCCATTATTTTAACAATTGGCATATTAGTGAGAGCTGAGGACCATTTGTAATTGGGTTGGGGAAGACAAGATATTAGAGCTGTGCCTATGGTGATGAGTAGTAAGTGGTTCACTAGGGTGCTGAGGAAGTAGGGGAAGAAAGGCAGAAGGACTAGCCAGAATTAAGGCAGAGAGGCAGTTATTTATACATATTTGTGGGAAATACTGATTAACATGGTTCAGTTTGGCTACAAAGTAGAGGTTTTCCTGGAAAGTGGGAAGAATTGTCTGAAATGAAGGCCGTTTTCATAGACAAGTTGACCTAATCGTGAAAATCTATCCAAAGAAATATATATTGAGGCCGGGCATGGTGGCCCACACCTATAATCCTAGTACTTGGGAGGCAGAGACAGGAGGATCACAGGTTCAAAGTCAGCCTCAGCAATTTAGGGAAACTCCGTTTCCAAATAAGAAAATAAAGGGGGTGGGGAGGGAGGGGCTTCAGCTTTTTATATAGACATCCACTTCTCTATCCACTTCTCTTAAAGACCAGAAGTAAGTATATAAAGAACTGGTTAATTCTGGATTGTGGTATATGGTTATCTTGTCTTATTTTTTGGACTTTTCTGTATTTTTTAATTTTCTCAAAACTAATAACCTGAGTAAAGAGGGGAACTCTGTACCTGTAGAAATTGTTACAATGGGTTACTTCCCAATCAGATACTAAACTTTTTTTTATAGAAAATCTTTCTAAAATTTTACTGACTGGATGAACTTTCTCTCTGTGTAATATGTAATTGTCTATTTTATTAAATTTTAAAATGGCCACACACTACAAATCCTGTTACAATTTATTTTAACATGTTATCATATATACTATATGATATCTGTCTTCATGTTTTTAGTATTTTACAGCATATCTTTTGAGATTGAAAAGAACTTTTCATTAAACAAGAGTACATTGAAAAAAATAATAAAAATAAGCTGGGCGTGGTGGTGCATGCTCGTAATCCCAGTACTTGGGAGGCTGAGACGGAGGATCCTGGTTCGCGGCCAGCCTCAGCTACCTAGTGACGCACTCTGCAACTTAGTGAGACCCTGTTTTAAAAGAAAGAATAAAAAATAGGACTGGGGGTGTAGCTCGGAGGTAGAATGCCTCTGGGTTCAATCCCCAGTACCGCAAAAAATAAATAAATAAATAAATTAATTAATTAATAAAATGGGGCTACGGTGTAGCTGGGAGGTAGAATGCCCCTGGGTTCAATCCCCAGCACCAGATACACAAGATGTATTGAAAAAATGTATTTTCAATACACATATGTATTGAAAAAATCACACGCATATATATACATATGTATGTACTTGCCAGCTGAATTATTTTAAGAAAATCTTAATTGAGTACTATTGGACAGGGGATGTTCTCTTTAGTTCTGTTACAGACCATTAACTTTTATTTAGTGTGTGATATACATAGCTTCACTGTAACAGATATGTGAAGTTCAGATCCTTACACAGTGGAAATCCACTTACATCCACTTTAAATTTTAAAGGTAGATGAATCATAATATTTGTGTTTAGTGAGAAAACACTAAAAGGAGCAAGATCTTTTAGGAGTCATTTTGGCTGATAGTGTGGCATGTCCTATATCAGCATAATTTGGTAGGTTCTTAGTTTGATAGTCTAGTGTAATAGAATTTATATATTTATTCATTTATGGAATTTATATATTTATAGAATTTACTTATTTATTCATAGTTGGCATACTTGCTGCATGAACCAAATTTATCTGTATTACAGCCCTTCAAAATTGAGATTCTTGCCCATTTTCTCTCTGTTTATTACATTGCACATAAATAGAGTTGCCTTTTTGAATTCTCCACTCTATTTGTTTATAGATTTGATGCTTTGGTTAAGTTATTGTGAATATTACCTCTACAGGTGTTTCTCCCTTTATGCTATTACCTCTAATAGCCGGGCGTGGTGGCGCATGCTTGTAATCCCAGCATTCGGGAGGCTAAGACCAGAGGATCTGGGTTGTGGCCAGCCTCAGCTATCTAGTGAGGCACTCTGCAACTTAGTGAGACTCGGTTTCAAAATAAAGAATAAGAAATAGGGCTGGGGGTATAGCTCGGAGGTAAAACGCCCCTGAGTTCAATCCGCAGTACCGCAAATAATAATAATAATAATAATAATAATAATAATAATAATAATACCTCTAGAGGTGTTTCTCCCGTAAATTTGAGGCATTTTCCCAATATAAGAAAGAATGTTGAAATAGAGTTAAGTGTTGTACTTATTGTTTTTATTTCAGAACAAGGTACAGAAGAAGTTAAAAAGCTGCTTTTACTTTTACTGGGCTGTGCAGTTCAGGTAAGTTAAAATATTTCTTCATATTTTCATTTTAATCTCATGTTTTTTGAGTCGTGTGTGTGTGTGTGTGTGTGTGTGTGTGTGTGTGTGTGACTGAGGATTGAACTCGGGGCATTCTACTTCTGAGCCACAGGGTCAGAAACAGGGTCTTGCTAGTTTGATGAATTGTACTACTTGCTGAGACTGTCCTTGAACCTTGGATCTTCCTATTTCAGCCTCCCAAGTACTGGGATTACAAGTGTGTGCCACCACACCCAGCTTGAGTCTCTAGTTTCTTTTTTTTTTTTTTTGTGGATTGAACCCGGGGGAATTCTACCTCTGAGCTACACCCACAGTCCTTTTTTATTCTTTATTTTGAAACAGGGTCTCACTAAGTTGTGGAGTGCCTCACTAAGTAGCTGAGGCTGGCCACGCACCTAGATTGCACCTCCCAAGTACTGGGATTACAAGCGTGCACCACCATGCCCAGATGATTCTCTAGTTTATGAAAAACTTGATGGACTATTGGTTTTCAAAGTCTATGTTAGAAAATATCTTTAAAACATATAACCTTTTAAGGAAATTGTTAAAAAACATTTCAAAATTGGTTAAATATGTTATTACAGTCATTTAAAATTTCAAGTATTTTTTTCCTATTGTGAGATTTTTTTTTTTTTTGCGGTACTGGGGATTGAACTCAGAGGCATTCTACCTCCAAGCTATACCCCCAGCCTTATTTTTTATTCTTTATTTTGAAACAGGGTCTCACTAAGTTGCAGAGTGGCTCACTAGGTAGCTGAGGCTGG
>PVLC010039609.1:0-14200 GCA_004027655.1 Graphiurus murinus
TATTTTTTCTTTTAAGGCAAGATCTCACTAAGTTGCACAGGCTGGCCTAGAACTTGAAATCTTCCTGCCTCAGCCACCTGAGTAGCTGGGATTTCAGGTGTACACCACTACACCTGCCCCTCCCCTTTGCCTTTGTCAGTTAAGTGCAGCCACTTGGCCCCTGACACCCCAAAGTCCATTTATTCCCTCTATATTTCGGTTTTCTAATTGAGTAACTTCAGTTCCTACTGCAAGATCTGGCTTCCAGACAAGAGAGATTATGAAGCTATTGAGGATGCTGGGGCTTCCCTCACAAAATTCTTTCTCAAAGCACTGGTAAAAGGTATATCTTTTGTGCCATCCCAGTGTAAGTGAGTAACTCTTAAATAATAAATCCACTCTAATATTACAATCTCCCTAATCCATTCCTCTACATTAAACCAAGGAAGGGCAAACAGTTCTGATATACTCCTTGAGGGCCATCTCTTGATCCATGTTTTAGCTAACAAACCAACCAAAAGGAGCCTTTTCTAACCCCCAAACTATGATATTAAATGCAGACTCTCTACATAGTGAGCTCATGTCAATAAATTCAGCCTGATCCAATTTTATCTTCCTTCAACTATTATACCACGCCCTCAATATCCATTCCCATACATATTCCTTGGATTTGTACTTGTATAAATTAAAAAACTCAAATAGTTCTTCTGGAGTGTAGCATACTTCTTCATAGGTCATACTTTTTGTACTTTAGGGATCTGCCAAGATGTAAATCTAACTTATAGGTCTAGAAGCAAAGTGTGCGTGGGGGGGGGTGTTCCATGGGGGATCAGCATTGTCTAACATGGCAATTGTCTCAGCAGAGACCATTATAGTTTCCCTAAATGATGCAGGGTTAACATACTCAGCTGGAAGTGAAAAAGGTAATATCACTGTGCAGGGGGAGGCCACCATCCTGAAGCATAGGGATGTCATTGCCACTGGGGTTGGAGAGAACTCTTCCCCTGGCAAAGAAGACTTATAGAATTTAGGGGCCTGATGTCCCCAGATTCTCTAAGGTCTTCACATATATTCCCATCTCAATTTACAGGATCATGTTCTTTAGCAGTAAATACAAAACTGGGACTTGAACTTGTGTTGCAATTCAGCCAACCCACAATGAGGTTCTGTGTTTGATTTTCAAGAACTCTAGCTTTATGGCTATAGATATAAGGCTGTCTTTGAGGCTACAACTAGAGGCTCTTAGGCCATTTATTTAGTGCTTGAGTTGGGAATTCAAATTCCTAAACTCATTTTTTCTTTCACTTTTTTGTCCACTGACTTTGGGACAACCAATCAATTTGATTACGTTCCTTTAGTTCTTCAAAAATGTTCTTAAGTATCATATACACAGTCACTTAGTTTGCTTCTTATAAGTGATTGACAAGGAGTATTCAATGGAAATATTTTGTGTATCTCTGTATACCGTTCATACCATGGACTATCAGTGTTTTCTATACTACTGGAAAGATAATCTTTAGCATCTTTAAATCTAGTCAGAATCCAGAGACAATTCCAGAAAACTCAGAAACCATTAAGAAAATACAGCCTTTAAATTCTGTACCAAAATCTGTAGTACCACTCTTCACACCAAAATCTGTAGTAGCCTGTTTCTTCCACAGAAACAGAACTACTAGGATATATAGAGATATAGATAAGAAAAACTTTGTTACAGGAATTGGCTCATGCAGATACAGAGAACAAGAAATCTCCTGGTCTACTGATTATAGGTTTGAGAGCCAGGAAAGCTGGTGGTGTAATTCATTCAGATTCTGAAGGCCTGAGGATCAAGAGCACTGATCTCCAAGGGCAGGAGAAAGATGGATGTCTCAGCTCAAGCAAAAAGAACAAATCCACCATTCTTCTACCATTTTGTTCTATTCAGATCTTCAGTGGTCTGAATGCCCACCCACATTAGGGAGAACATGTGCTTTCCTGGGATCACCAATTCAAATGTTATGTTCTTCCTGAACTTCATAGACACACCAGCAATGATGTTTTACCAGTTATGGATATCCCTTAGCCCAGTCATGTCGACACATGAAATTTACCATCAGAGACAACAAACAGTGGCATCTGCCACTGAGAACAAATGGTTGTGGTGATTCCAATTCTGGAAGATCATTCAGGAGCAAGGATGCAGGCTTCCTTAAGCTGCGCCATTTGGATCACTGCTGGCAGTTCTTACACGCTCAGCCATAGGGCTTCTCAGTGATGAAAATAGCACTCTAAGAGCTGCCAAGTTGTATCAAGTAATCAGGGTGCCAGAATTCCAAAGAAGCTCATCCCATAAGCTTACTGTTTCTGTCCCCCTACTTAACAATTGTTAAATATCCTTCTAGGGCACTCTGGATAGAAAATAACATCAAAAGCATAATTCTAGTTAAATAAATGCTTGCATTTTGCAACTTCTGATGCTATTAAGAATTGTCTGTGCAAGAGCATTTTTCCATTGCAGAAAGTGACCCATTACAGACCTTTTTTTCTCTGGAATGTTTCCTTTGTTCTATGCTGTTTTCCAGTCTGGGAAGCATCCCTTTTGGGACCCTTTCTCAGGAATGTAACCCCTTTATCAGGGCCTTCTCATAAACTGTACCCCCAGTTCCTTAAATAAACCTCTTATGCTTCCCTAATTTAAAAAAAAAAAAAAGAATTGTCCATACAAGATGATAAAATTGACGTCTTTATAAGTCTAGTTGTCTTTTTATTTTTTAGAAGTTAAGCTCCAGCTGGGCATGGCGGTGCACACTTGTAATCCCAGTACTTGGAAGGCTGAGACAGGAGGATTGCAGCTTTGAAGCCAGTCTTGGCAACTTAGCAAAGATTTAGTGAGGCTCTGTTTCCAAATAAGAAATAAAATCAGGTTAGGGGTATAATTTGGAGGTAGAATGCCTCTGGGGTTCAATCCCTAGTACCAAAAAAAAAAAAAAAAAAAAAAAAAGCCCCAAAGGGCAAAGCCTTGGTTTGGATGAATAATGTGAAAAAAGTCACAGGGCAGTTTGCTAGCACATGATGTTATATTGTTAAGAAAGAAGAAAGCATATCATGTGCCCTGTGTTGCCAGGGACCAAAGGTTATTTGAGTAACATTCTCCAGATAGCAGATGAACTTCAGAGAAGCAAATAACATAAATTAATGCTTTATTCTGTCACAGATTAATCACAGAGTGAGACTCTCTGCAGGTTTCAGTCCTCTTATTTTATCTCCTACTAAAAATGCCTTCTAGCTGGGCATGGTGGCACATGCTTGTAATCCAGTACTTAGGAGGCTGAGACAGAAGGATCCAGGTTTGCCGCCAGCCTCAGCTACTTAGTGAGGCCCTCTGCAACTTAGAGAGACCCTGTTTCAAAATAAAGAATAAAAAATAGGGCTAGGGTGTAGCTCGGAGGTAGAATGCCCCTGGGTTCAATCCCCAGTGCCACAAATAAAATAATAATAATAATAATAATAATAATAATAATAATAGCTTGTTACTGAACCACCTGGGTTTGTTCCTTGGTGAGCAAAAAGCTAATTGAGTACAACCACAAGAATGAAGAAAGGCGTGTTACTTCCAGCAAGTGTGGAGTGCACAGGAGATAATTCTCAAAGTAGTGTCTCTCCAAACAAACAAACAAAAACAACAACAAAAACCAAGGGGCTTTTATGGGGGAAACTCACACACATTCATATAGGAAAGAGCGTTGTCATATGCAGAGGTGGGCACCTTCCTGAGCATGCTCAGTTTGAGGTCATACACAGTCACAAAAAACGGCACGTGGGAATGCCTCTGGGCAGAGAATTTAGTACTACAGTGAGCTAAGTTGATTCAAGGCCGCTTAAAAATAATGAGTCCGAGTGACTTGCTGATTTTGGGCTGGTTCCCTGTAAATTTCTCTGGAGACCCTTACGTGTGTGTGTGTGTGTGCGCGCGCGCGCGCGGGGGGGGCGGGGCGCTACTGGGGATTGAACCCAGGGGCATTCTACCTCTGAGCTACACCCCCTAGCCTTTCTTTATTTTTTATTTTGAAACAGGGTCTAAGTTGCTGAGGCTGGCCTTGAATCCGCAATCCTCCTGTTTCAGCCTCCCAAGTGCTGGGATTTGGGGGTTACAGGCATGTGTCACCAATGCCCAGCTGGAGGACCTAATTTGAAACAAAAACAACTTTGAAGGAGCTTTAAAAGGTGTCATTTAAAGGAGTAGCAACTGCCCCCCAACTCCCTCAAGCATAGATGATTGCCCCTAAGAGCACTGCCTAGCAGCTAGTAAGCTGCATGGTGGGATTTCTTGGCAGGATGCAGTACACTCGGGAAGGATGGTGCAACAAAAGTGCTGAAGGGAATTTGAGGCTGAGGAGAGAAATGAGTTTGTCTTGTCATCTACTTTAAAGAATTCTCTCCATGTGACAGAAATCAAGGTGGTAGTTCCCAAAGAGAATAGATGCTCAGAAAGGTGATGAAGGCGTCCCACGCAAACATTTGGAAAGCAAGAACTATATCATCTATTTTCCTGGAAACTACCAAACTGCCACATCTGCACACAGGGGGAACAAGGTTAATTAGATTGGAAGCCTTCTGGGTAAGGATAGTATCTTAGCCATATTTGATTTTTCCAATGCCTTGCAGAATTTGTAGTACTTAACAAGCACATACTACATACACATTTAATTAATTATCACTGTGTTGCCACTGATGTTCTAAAGGCTGATTTGTTTTAACTTATTCAAATTTTTTTTTTTTTTTTTTTTTTTTTTTTTTTTTGCGGTACTGGGGATTGAACTCAGGGGCATTCTACCTTTGAGCTATACTCCCAGCCCTATTTCTTATTCTTTATTTTGAAACCAGGTCTCACTAAGTTGCAGAGTGCCTCACTAGGTAGCTGAGGCTGGCCGCGAACCCGGATCCTCCGGTCTCAGCCTCCCAAATGCTGGGATTACAAGCGTGCGCGCCACCACGCCCGGCTTAACTTATTCAAATTTAAACAAGCAATATAATCCTGGTACAAGGGAGTCTGAGACAGGAGGATCGAAGGTTCAAGGCCAGTCTCGACAACTTGGTGAGACTCTCAGGAACTTAGTGAGATTCTGTTTCAAAATAAAAAAATAAAAGGGGCTGGGGGGTAGAACTCAGCAGATTCAATCTCGAGTAACACATACACACACATACACACATACACACATTATTAGCTGTATGTCTGCATGGAAAAATACCCTTCTGAGCAATGCTATGTTTGTAAATCACCTCAAAAAGTCTTTAAGTTTCTTAATTCCCATTCCTTTAATTAAATGATTTGGTGAGAAAAAAAAAAAAAATCTTGTTTCCTGGCTTCTTTACAGCTCCAAACCTTTCAGAACAGTGTTTAGTAGGTAACTGTAGCAGCTCTCTGAGTGCTAACCTACTGCTCTTTCTATGTCACTGAAAATAGCATGGTGCTAAATGGTGTCTATAGCCCCGATGTGAGCTGAGACTCTCCTGGGGATCTCGATAAAATGCAAACATCTAGAGACACCCCAGAGATTATCAGTCATTAGGCCCAGGGTGGGGCTCAGACACTTCATTCAAACGAGCACTCCGGGTGATTCTGACATAGGCATGGTTCAGTTGGCCATTGCCACAACAATATTGTGACACAACTCACCACCTGTAAATCTCAGAGGCAGATGACAATAAGCATCTTCTCACTTGCACATCTGCAGATAAACTGGAGTTCAGCTTGTACTGGCTGAATCTGGCTCCAAGATGTTGCTTGGGTCCAGATCTGCTCCACATGTCTCTCCTCCTCCTTGAACCAGCATCTCCCTGAGACAGGCTCTTCTCACCAAGAAAGGCCATCCTGTGAGCTGGCAATTACTACCACATGCCACACCTCTGCTCTCATCTCCAGTCCTAATATCCAATTGGCCCAAGAAAGTCCCATGGCCCAGGATAAAGTCAGGGAGAAAAAATATATTTATTTCATGGAATTTTGGAAGGGGAAGTAAATATTTAACTCATCACAAAAGTAGTACAAAAATTTTGTACTTTAAAAAACATTACAAGCCAGGCATGGTAGCACATGCCTATAATCCCAGTATTTGGGAGGCTGAGACAGGAGGATCACAGGTTCAAAGCCAGCCTCAGCAACTTAGTAAAACCCTGTTTCCAAATAAAAAATAGGGCTGGGGGCGTAGCTCAGAGGTAGAACACTCCTGGGTTTAATCCCCAGCACCATACACATACACACATACGCACACATGCACGCGTGTGAGCATTATAAGCAAGGGTGGTGGCATATGCCTGTAATTCCTGTACTTGGGAGGCTGAGACAGGAGGATCACAGGTTCAAGGCCAGCCTCAGAAATTTAACGAAGCCCTCCTCAACTTAGTGAGGACCTATTTCAAAATAAAATAGGACTGGGGCTGTAGCTCAGAGATAGAATGCCCCTGGGTTCTATCCTCAATACCACAAAAATAAAAATAAAAAGCATTAGTCTCTTAAACCATCCAGAGAAGGTAAATGCAAGGTCAACTTTTTATTTAGTTAGCTATGCAATAAACATTTATGAGTGACTACCAAATGGCAGACAGACAGATAATTAGTTATTGTCTGTCTGTAAAGACTCCAGTCCAGAGACAGATAAGTAAATAGATAATTACAAGGCCATGTGCAAGATATCATATAACAGAAGTGATGGGGAGGTTATTGTTAAAAATCTAAAACAGACCAGGAAGGCAGAAGGTAATGCTCTCTGTAAGCCAGAAATTATAAAGAATCCTTAAAATATGGGAAACATGAGAATCACGTTGTTACATAAAACCAAGTTTCAGGGTATTCAGTGAAGAAGATGGCTGCAAGTGATGAAGTGGCTCCTGGAATGTCCCAGACTTACAGGTTGTAGACATGAGGGCAGCAGGATGCCTGGGAAACCTTCAGCTTAGCAACCAGCTCAAATCTTGGCCATGACTTTTATTGGACCAAATTAGGGCACTTATCCATCCTGGACTATTCTTGTGACCCCAGCTGGCCCAGTCTGAGTGGCACTCCTGGAGGAAGGAGGTACCGTGGTGAGTCACAGGAAGAGCCTGGGTGGCGGCTTCCCAAGGGGAAATCAAGGCACTGGCAGAAGAACAGATGTTCTCCAAGATAGAATATGATACAGATTAAGACAGAGATGTATGATGACATGGGGACTGTAAAAACATGGTGTGTTAGGCTTCCTCATCTTCTTCTGGTAAAGGCCACTGTTGTGTGAAAAACAGCTAAGCATGTCTTGAGGATGCCATATTGTCTCATGGAACTCTGCCTGGCTAGTTGTCACTTTTGTTCTGACTTGGTATATAAACTGGACTGAGACAGTCTTGTGCACAGACATGCAGAAGTGTGTGGGTGTGTGCAGAAGCCCCTAGGGGGAGTCTCCCTGCAGAGTTTCCATGTACCTAGTCAGCTGCCACCAGGCACTGGAGGCCTAGGCCCCCTACTTCAGCCTGCTACACCTGGAATAAAGCCTTGTTTCACCCCCCTCAATGCCTGGCTTCTTTCATGGATGAACCAGATGGACCCCACAACTTCCCAGCCTTAGTTAGTTACACAACAGATAACATGGAAATACCTTCAAGATACTTATTGGAGCTAGACATGGTGGCACACGCCTGTAATCCCAATACTTGGGAGGCTGAGACGGGAGGATCACAGGTTCGAAGTCAGCCTCAGCAACTCAGTGGGGCTCCCATCAACTTAGCAAGATCCTGTTTCCAAATAAAAAATAAAATAGGGCTGGAGGTGTAGTTCAGAAGCAGAATGCCCCTGGGTTTAACCCAATACCCAGCACCACAAAAACAAAACAAAAAGATATTTTTTGGGTAAAATTAAGAAATGCAGAATATTTTATATAGGATTTGTACCTGAATAAATTATTTATTTCCATACGTGCATTTTTATATCTGAAAATGCATATAAACCTTACAGAAAGCTACATCTCAAACCCTTAACAATTGACAGTGTTTTAGCCTGGTGTTGGATTTGAGGATGGGGATTATAGAAGGTGACTTTGGGTTCATCTATATTAATTGAGGCTGTCTTCCTCCCCTCACTAGAAATCCCAAGACAACAGAATCCCAAAGACAGGGTGTGGCAGTGGGGCTAAGGAGAGATGAAGGGTTTGGGCTTTTGTTGTTATTACTGTGTGATACTAGAGATTAAACCCAGGACCTTGTATATGCTAGGCAAGCACTCTGCCATTGAGCTACATCCCTGGCCCTTTTTATTTTTTTAATTTTTCATTTTTTAGTACTGGGGATTGAACCCAGAGGCATTCTACCTACAAGCTACCTCCCCAGCCCAATTTTTTAATTTCTTATTTGGAAACAGGGTCTCACTAGGTTGCTGAAAGCCTTACGAAGTTGCTGAGGCTGGATTTGAACCTGAGATCCTCCTGTCTCAGCCTCCCAAGTACTGGGATTACAAGCGTGCGCCACTACGCCCAGCTCCTTTTTATTTTTTGTTTTTATTTTATTTTTTAAATTTTGAGACAGGGTTTCACTAAATTGCCCGGGCTATACTTGAACTTGTAATCCTCCTGCCTCAGCCTCCCAAGTGAGACTACAAGCATGTGCTACCACACCTGGCTCAGATGAAGGTGTTAAGAGGTATGCAGGTTTGAATGAAGGGGGATGTTGCAGCAACTCCCAGGTCTGGATAAGCGATTATATGGATGACAGTGCCATTCACCAAGAGAAACCTGTGGTGAGACCCTATTTCAGAATTAAAAAAAATAAGAGAGAAGTTGGTCAACATCGCCTCAATGAAGCCGAGTGGAGGGCATTGGTGGAGCTCTCAGGTAAAGACCCCCAACAGAAAACCTGAGTCTGCGATCAGGTTGCTTTTCTCTGCCCAGGGAAAGCCTCCAATACTGCATTAAACATTTATAAAAAGAACCAATCCACAGAAAAACAGAATGTTTCATGCTTAATAATTTACCAAAGGAGGGGCAGCCCAACAAAATGATTTTGTCTAGGGGCCTAGAATTTCAACTCACGCAATTTTCTCCACTAAATTCTATCCCTTGTTTTATTAGCCAGTACAATGTTGACTGCATACTTTGGGATATTATATGCATATATGTATATAATATATATTACTAGAGATTGAACCAAGGAATGTTCTACCTCTGAGCTACACTCCCAGGCCTTCTTATCTTTATTTTGATACAGGGTCTCGCTAAGTTGCTGAGGGTCTCACTAAGTTGCTGAGGCTGGCCTCAAATCTGCAATCCTCCTGTTTCAGTCTCCCAAGTACTAGGATTTCAGGCCTGTGCCATAGCACTTGGTTTAATTTGTTATAAAGAGCCTGGAATTTTTACCCCTAGAGAGTTAAAAACAGAAGGTCTACTGAGAGGTTTTGGGGGAAAACAGGTTGCCTTCCATGTACAAGGTTCACCTGGCTGAGAATTGCTGGGAGAGACAAAGGAACGCTCACCACCCTTTCAGCTAAAGCTCTGGCCTGGACCTCAGCTCTCAAAGACCCACACTTCAGCCTTGACCTCCAGAGCACCCCTTCTTCCACCTGCTTGTTCAGGCTTCTCTTTCATCTGCTTCAAGGCTCAGACTGAAGCAGCAACAAACACTGAGAATCAGGACTAACGGCCTTAAATCTCGATGGCAACATTGTCCGGATTCCCCTGGGAACCAAGTGCTGCACCTGGTACTTCAGTGCAAGGAGCAAAGGAGACAAAAGGGCCTTTCACCCAGATTCTTTTTCCCACTCTGAAAGGGGAAGCTGGGGATAAGGGAAACTTCCCTCTCCCACAACAAAAGCTGAAAACTTAAACCCACCTTGTGCCTAACCACCAGCCTTTCTGGAAAAGCTTCCCTTCTTTGTCTCTTTGTGTTTCCTGCTATTGGAACTGGATTGTGCAAAGAAGTACCTGACCTTGTTTGTCAGACGAGACACAGAAAATGCTGACCCCGAATTCTTTTATTTGCTCCTGCTGCCAACCTAGCAGTACTGCAGAATCTCAGACACTTCAGCAGCTTCAGCCAGGCTGGGGGTGTAGAATAATGAATGCACAAAGCTCCTTGGTGGGAACCCTCTCTTCCCTCCCACCTCCATAGTCTGCAGTGAAAAGGAGCGAGGGCAGCCATTAGCAAGGCGGAAACACAAAATGAGGTGGTTAGGAGGCGCACTGAGGACAAAAGCAATTTCCGCCAATGTCTGTATGACCAGGGGGTGCTCTTTCCACTCAGAAGGGTGTTGTTGTTGTTTGCTCCATTTTGTTGTCTGGGTCCTGCCGTTAATTTTATCAAAGGAAGAAAGTAAGCCCCACAGTCATCTCCAAATCTCCAAGATTTAACACAGAACCGAGCCTAATGATGGACCAGTGAGATTTAAAGAGGCAGAGACCTTAGATGAGTGAAGAAGGCGACCTAACTGAGGGAGTTGGGAGGGGGGAAGAAGGAAACACCTCAATGGACATGATGCACATACACAAACTTATCAAAGTCAATCACTTTGATGAGGCAGGACCTGGGGGAGGGTCCATGAGTGCTGTGTGCATGTATGCCTCTGGCACTCTAAACTTCATCAATATGTAGGATTACAATGCACCAATAAAATTAAATAAATAAATAGGCAGAGATTAAGTGAATGGCATCTCTTGGAAATATGAAAGATAAATAACTTCTTTTCAATGTTCAGAAGAGAAACATAGGTTTAGAGGTATGAAGAGATTAATTCAAAATACAAAGCTCTTCAACAAGCAGTGTCTTTGCAGGTAAGCAAGAGAAAACAACTCCAGCATATTTGGCCTAAGACAAAAAGTTCTGAGGGGCCCCATATTTAATTACAAAGGGCCAGAAGATGGAAATAAAGAGAGATGAGTAGGTTAGTCCGTTAACGAGCCATAAGCCTAAAAGAGCAGAAAACAAGCCCAGTGTGGTGGTCCATGCCTGTAATCCCAGCTGATGAATTATTCTGGAGGCTAAGGCAGGAGAATTGCAAATTCAAGGTCAGCCTCCACAATTTAGTGAGACCCTATCTCAAAATAAAATAAGAAAAAGGGCTGGGGATGTAGCTCAGAGGTAGAGCACTTACCTAGCATGTGCGAGGCCCTCAGTTTGACCCCACCCCCACAATATAGCAAAACAAAACAAGAGCAGAAAACAGATTCATATTCCTGAATGTATGTTACAATCTTAGCTCAAATTCCATCAGACTTCCTAGGTGCCACTGCATCCTGCTTACAACCCCAACCAATCTAGAAATAATAATTTCTTCTCCCAGTGGACTGACCCTCCCATTCCAAAGCTTTCCCCACCTCATGGAATTCTGTCCTTTGTACCTCTAGCCAGTGTAGGGTCAATGGAAACAACTTATGCCTTCCTTCCCCAAATTTTCATTATAAAATACCCTGGCTTTTGAGATTTGGCAGACATGCATCCAACTGCTACCTATCCTTGCTGCCAGGGGCTACAGGAACTCATCCCAGGACTGGTCCTTTCTTTTTGGCTAGTATCTATAATGGATTGATAAACCATGTTATTTCAGAGATTCTTTAGTCTCAAGAGTTTTTCTTTAACAAGGAAAACATGTCCTTTGTTGGGGGTGTATTGGGATACAGAGAGAAAGGTAAGTAGAAACCCAAGTCAGAGGAATCAGGGCAGATACGAGGCCTGTAGGGATGACTGCCAGGCACTCCAACACTTTTTCCTGTTTCTGCCATCATTCTGCTCAAGATGGTTGAAGTGCTGGAAGAATGGATGAGATTGACTGACCTCAGTTCCACACTGGAGAAGAAAGAGTGTAACACCATCTCCAAAGCCGCCATCCTCTCAAGTCTGTACACAGTGGGGAAAAGGCCATTCCCTCGAAGAAAAATGGGGTGCTGCTAGATAGCAGGGATGAGTGCTACCTCTGAGCTACACCCCCAGTCTTTTTTTATTTTTATTCTGAAATAGAGTCTCACTAAGCTGCTAAAGGATCTCACTGAGTTGCTGACATTGACCCTGATCCTGTGATCCTCCTGTCTCAGCCTCTCAAGTACTAAAATCACAGGCGTGCGCCAGTATGGCATAAGCAGTAACTCCTGACAAGTAGTGCTTTTGTATTTTGTGATGTCTGAGATGTTTTTGGATGTTACTGCTGAGAGGAGATACTAAGGGTACCTAGTGGATAGCATCCAGAGTTTAGTGGCTAAAACTTCTACAATGTACAGGACAACCCCCCTCCCACAAAAAAAGTGCAGAGAAACATGGTATAAGCAAAGATAAAGGATTGAGATAACAGTGTAGATTTAAGAAAATTCACTAATTAAATTTATTGATAGTATGAATTACATATAAAGAAACAAAAGATTAAAAAAAAAAACAAAACTCAAGAAAATAGCTTCAGGCCAGACTTTATGGGGCCTCGAATGCTGGGTTACATTTTCTGGACTGCTTCAATAGGGTTGGATACTTCTTAGCCCAAAATTATATCTTAATTGTCCCTGAGCCTGGCAGGTCTTCCTATTTATCCTGAAGTTTATTTATAGAAAACCTTTGGAGCACATGATTGAATGACATGATACTGCCAATGACAAGGCTCCACTAGTATCTCCCATCACAAGCTCACTGTCCACATCTGTCCCAAAAGCTGTGCTTCTTTATGCTTCTTACATCTCTTGGGTATGTAATATTGAAAAGTTATTGCTTCTTAGAGATGGTGCTCCTTCTTACGAGATGACACTATTTTCAACATTCTTTTCAATCATATAGCCACCAAATAATCTTTATGCTTCCCAGAATTACCTGGTTTTTGTATTGTTTTGGTGTTTGTTTTTGGTACTGGAGATTGAACCCAGAGGACCTCCAAATTATACCCCCAACCTGATTTTTTTTTCTTATTGGGAAACAAAGTCTCACTAAATTGGGGAGCACCTCACTAAGTTGCTGAGACTAGCTTCAGACCTGCGATCCCCCTGTCTCAGCCACGCCTGCTTGACCTGTTTGTAAAATGAACATATTTCACTGATTCTCATTTCTTCACATCTGAATCAGGATGTACTTACAACCAATAGTGCATTGCAGTGTGATTGGCAGTACTTTTCTTTCTTAAGGACATATAAAATAATGGCACTTACAATCAGTGATGCTTTAAATGAAATGAAATAGGATATATTTTTATGTTTCCCTCCTTGTCATTGGTTGGATTTTATTCCCATTCATTTAAAAGAACTGACTGGTGGCTCTGAATGTGGGTTTCAGTGCTGAACTCTGGCAGAATGCTAAGAGCCATACAGAATGTCATGATGGAACTGGCCCCTCTCTGTCATCATTATTTTATAATTAGAATTACAGCTCTCATGTTGAACAGAAGAGGTTTTGTAACTATGCAACCATCTCCCCAGTGGGAACATCCAGGGCCTGCCCCCAGTGAAACGTTTCGTGTGTTTCAAAGCTTTTAAAGAGTATGTGAAAGAAACATTCATTCAGGTCGAATTGCCTTGGCATCTGCTTTGGGGCTGTTCTTACTTTATACAGACTTCCTTGGTCCACCATTAGATTATTTTATTTATACAGAGGAAATGGAGTAAGATTTCCTTTGACATCCCTTCTCTATTTCTCATCTTCACCCTCTGACAGGACTTCCTCCTTTGCTTTCTCATCATCATGTATCAGGGAGATTAATATGTAATGAGATCCACCCTCCCACAATGCCTCAGCCTAAGAGACAAAGGCATAAGGAAGACCAAAGAAGGAGAACAAGGAGATGAATAGTGGTGCAGCTTAAGCTACTGTGAATTTCCAGGAAATATTTATGAGCTGATTTAAATACTAATGAGCTGGTAGTCTGACAGCTGAGAGAAGACTAAAACACAGGAGCACAGAACCTCAGCTGGGCCGTGGGTTGTCTTGTATCTACACAAGCTGTATAGTAGAACGGCTACATTTTAAGCCTCCTGCTGAAAGAGCGTTTCAAAATGCTGTTAAGTGAGAAATTGACATTTTCCCACTGATTTCAATTTTGTATTTCCATCACAGTCCTTAACTATGTATTTGAATCCCATGTTGGAAAGGATTTCTAGGGCCTGAATGTAAAAATCACTTCACTCAAACCTTTTATATAAATGACTACAGTATTAAGAACTACTCTTTCAATTTTCTTTTTCTGTCCCCTTTAAGAATCCACCAAATAGCTTCTCCTAGCAAGTTCCTGCTCAGCAGCATGAATAGTGTCTCAAGAGTGTAG
>PVLC010039610.1:0-14196 GCA_004027655.1 Graphiurus murinus
TGCGCCACCACGCCCGGCTCTGCTGATGTTTCTTTAGTGGAGGAGTATGACGGTTAGTCGGTTAGTAGTTTGTGTCAACTGGGCTAGGCTGTAGTGCAGCGTTATTTAATCAAACACTAATCTAGGGACTGCTGTGACGGTTAGTTATATGGTTTCGGGGTGTTTAGCTAAAATACTTTTTGTTAAGATTTTTCTAGTTAATCCATTATGCAAAAGGTATAAGGTTTTATCTTTGCTTTTTATTGCTGTAAATTAGTCTTTCATCTTCCCTTACGGTACTGTTTCTATTGCGCCATATAATAATTTCTATCTCCTATATACTTTTATTTAAATAAATGTTTTAGTTTAATATTTAATAGGTAATTGTGATTAAGATTTAATGGGCTAGGGCTAGGCTGTTGTGCACAGGATTTTTTTGTTTCTGTGTGTGTGTGTGTGTGTGGTACTGGGGATTGAACCCAGGGGCATTCTACCTCTGAGCTACACCCCCAGCCCTATTTTATTTTTATTTTCAAACAGGGTCTTGCTAGGTTGATGAGCCTCACTACTTGCTGAGTCTGTCCTCCAACCTGTGATCCTCCTGTCTCAGCCTCCCAAGTACCTGGATTCCAAGCAAGCACCACCACGCCCAGCTATGTAGTACACTAGTACAGTTATTTAACCCAGCATTCATCCTGGAACTGCTGGGGAGGTGGCTTATGGAGATGATTTTAAGAATTCATCCTTGATAGTGAAGGTAGGTCTCACCCACTCGGTTGATGTTCTGAAGAGCAAAACTGAGGTTTATTTCCTTGAGGAAGAAAGCTGGCTTTGAGACTGCGGCCTCAGCGCCTGCCCAACAGGCTCGCCTGCCGCCTGCCTCATAGATGTTGGACTAGTCACTTAAGTCAGGTCCTTGAGATAAATCTGTGTGTATGTGTGTGTTTCTCTGTAGAACACTCCCCCACCCCCCCACACACACAGGTACTAGTAGTGGTGTGCTAAGTGCTGATACCTCTGGAGAAACCCTGCACGTGGTGCTCAGAAGCGTGAGCGAAGGCAGGCTGCTGGGATTTGAATCTGGACCCCTCCTGAGTAGACGCACTTGTTCCTACCTTCTCTAAGCCCCAGTCTCCGGGGCTTGTGGATTATCTCATTTAATCAAGAACTTGCTCCCTCCCACCACCACCCCGAATGTGAAGATTTATACTTATGACTTTGAATTTACAGCCTCACTTGTAAAAGTAGATTTGACTTCCTGGAAGACTAAAGCAGGCTCAGAGAATGCAGGAGTGTAGTCTCTCCCTCGAGGAGTTATGAGATTGGGTCGGAGATGTTACTTATGGCGCCAATGTTACACACAGCTAGCAAATATGAAGCCAGGACTTGACCTCAGATCTGACCCCAGTGTGTGTCCCTAACTCTCTGCTGTTTGTTGGAGTTCCCGTTGTCGTTTTGTAGTACTGGGGATGGAACCTGAGGCCTCGCACATGCTAAGCAAGCACTCTACTACTGAGCTACATCCCCAGCCCTTATTCAGTCTTCAGAGAGCGTCTCTCTAAACCGGTCATCTTGAACTTCTGCTCCTCCTGCCTCGGCCCCTGAGTTGCTGGGATTACAGGTGTGCGCCACCACGCCCAGCTGGCAGCTGTTTGTTCTCTGACAGACATTCTGTCTTTTACAGACAATCAACCATACCTGGTTACATGTTCCACTCTACCCAACGGGGTGCCCTATAAGTCGATAGCCTGGCCGGGTCCTAAGGCTGAGTTCCAGGTTTCCACTGCATTCCGCCTTGGCTGGGGGCCACCTGGCTGCAAACCCGATAAATCTGAAATCCAACTCACCGTCTTCCCTCTCCACTGACAAGTCCTGCTTCACTATTCATTCCTTATGACGCCAGGAAAGCTACTGACTGTCCAAACCCCAGTCTTCGCACTTATTAAATGGGAGGATCTGGCGAGAACGGGGGGGGGGGCACAAATCACAGTGTTCCTATTTGGTACACAGCAGGTATTTTACTGTACTTACTCGAGGAAGTACTTTATTATTGTACTTATTCATTCAGCAGCAATGATCTTAATTAATTTCACAACAGGAGAAATGGGTTTAGCCCTAACTCGCTATTTGCAGGATAACAAGGAAACCATCTCTTCTCATTCCACAAAGTAAATCTAAATCGGGGGTGCCCAGTGGTTTCCTCTACATTGTATGTTGGTGTATCGCCACCTAGTGGACCACGCGCAAGTTACAACCCAAAGGAGGAAACAACTTGCAGAGAAAGGCAATGTCAGTTCCAGAAATGTTTAAACATATTAAGGCTGAAGCACTGTTGGATTTCAACCATTATCTACAAACACAAAAAGACGATGACGTTTCTTAACGTTTCTTAACTAGAAAATGAATTAGACACAAACACTATCCTGGTACCAGCCCACAATTTTATGATCTGTTGAATAAAATTTTATGGGGGGGGGGGCGCTGATTTGGGCGGAGCATGAGGCCCCAGAAGACCACACCAATATGGAGTGACTCATGCTAAAGTTCCACACTACCACACCAAACTAAGATGTTTGTCCTGGGAAATCAGGAAACAGAGGTAATAGCCAAATCCCCAGAGAAGCGCATGATAAAGAAGTCCCCTCTGCTTTAACTTTGACAAGGAAAGTAACTGACACCACCTATGTCCACTTATTTCCTGCTCCAATACTCACTGCTCATGCGGCAGTGCCCCTCTCTGAACCTCTTCTCCTGCTGAGAGCTGCCCATTTATTTATTTATTTTGCGGTACTGGGGATTGAACTCAGGGGCATTCTACCTCCGAGCTACACCCCCAGCCCTATTTTTTATTCTTTATTTTGAAACCGAGTCTCACTAAGTTGCGGAGGGCCTCACTAGGTAGCTGAGGCTGGCCAAGAACCCGGATCCTTTGGTCTCAGCCTCCCGAATGCTGGCATTACAAGTGTGTGCCACCATGCCCAGCTTCCAAGTATGTTCTTAATTCCCCTTTGTGGTGTATTCTTTGATCCGCTGGTTATGTAGTAGTATGTTGTTTAACTCCCACATATTTGTGAATTTCCCTAATTGCCTCTGTTGTTGATTTCAAATTTAATCCCATTAAGGTAGAAGGGTCCCGTGCACCCTATTTTACACTGGGTTGGTGCCTTCAGAAAGCAAGGGCAAATCTGAATGGAAATTGGTTTTCTTTTGTGTGTGATATTGGGGGTTGAACCAAGGGATGTTCTACCTCTAAGCTGCATCCCCAGTATCTCTGTTTTGGGAGGGTTGAGGGGGCAGCAGAGTCTCACTAAGCTACCTCACACTGACCTCAAACTCATGATCCTCCTGTCTCAGCCTCCCAAGGACTGGGATTACAGGTGTGTGCCACTGCACCTGGCTGTGAAATCTTTATTCGCTGTAATCCAGGAAGCAGGAGGAAGCGGGCGGTCTCCAGCTAGCTGGCAGAGCAGCAGCAACCCTCAGGTAAGCCAGGAGAGGAGATGTTCAGCCACTCTGGTCTGCACAGTGTCTTGGCCAAGGCTCCCGCATGACGACGGAGTCTCCGTATCTCTGTCTCACTCCATCATACTTAGAGTGGCCTTGTCTGGTCTCGGCGTTCTACGAAATGGTTTAGGCTCAACAAGAGGACGTCCAAGCCTCGCTGTCAGGGTCAGGTCCGCTTCCAGCTTCTCTCTTCTCGTTATAAACAGGATTTCCATGGACATAATTATGGAGCAGGGCACACAGATGTTGTGAGATGCAGGACCCTTCTTTGTGATACCCAGCTTCCGAAGCTCCCCAGGCACCTGGCGTCCCTCGCCTCCATTCAAAGGTATCGGTAGCTCCCACAGATCCTGGTGTCCACCCGCCCAATCTCCCTAAGTTACAGGCACACCCATAAGAACCCCGCTCTCATCCAGCCCGTCACAGGGATACATATTTATAACAGCCGTCGCCCGCACAGAGCTGTCTTACAAATTGTGCTTTAATGGTTTTATGTCAAAAGTTGTCTAAAAAGAGCTGTCCAGAGAGAAGGCCATCACAGGCCTGATGCCGGGAGCGTGGCCACAGCAGCAGCCCAGGTCCTGCAGGGCCCCACTTTCGAGTGTGTGGTACATAAGCCACCCTTCCCTGCTCCTTCCTTACTAGCAAAATCTCACACTATTCCAGGTAGCAATGTACCTACCTAAATAACCTGTTTTCACCAGGCGTGGTACAGCTGTAATTCCAGTACGTGGGAGGCTGAGACAGGAGAACTGCAAGTTTAAGGCCAGCCTCAGCAATTTATTGAGACCCCCATTTCAAAATTTAAAAAAGGATTAAGGGTACACCTCAGTGATAGAATGCTCCTGGATCAATTTCCAGTATACACACCCACACCTGTTTCCCCAGACTGCCTGGCACCAGATAACACCATTTTGGCCGCAGTCACGGACGTGGAAGCCAAGCCTGTTGTGATTTATTTCTGAGAAAGCGTTTTCTCAGATGCACTCACCCATCTACTTCCGTAAAAGCAGATGTGTCATCTTCAGCTGTGACAGTGGTCTTGTGACCATGAGACAAACACGGGGACAAAAGCCAGCTCCCTACGGATGCTGGAGCACCAGGGTCCTTGATGGAATTGCTAAGTAGCTGCATGACACTAGCAATTTCCTGCTCCTACACTGCCTTTGTGGGGGAAATGCAACCCTTTGTTTGCTTGTTTAAGCTGTTACTATTTGCAGGATGTTATTTGCAGTTGAACTAAACCCCAATGGCAGAAACTAGTTAATAGGAAAAAAATTAACAATGAATAAAAGGCTTATATAAAACCTTTAATATTGCAACCAATTATGTGAAAAGTATTCAAATCCCATGTGGAGGAGGGATTTGAAGGAAACCTTCACCTTTCGTGGCAGGAAGTCAACAGTTACAGGATGAGCCACAGTATTTTGTGGTTTGGAGGTAACTACCCCAACATACAAAATAGAAGCAGCTGAGGATGTTTGTTTCTAGGAACAGAAATAAGAGTAGGATCAAACTTATTTTTCTTTGTTATGTCCTTCCTTACTACTTGAAATCCTCACCGTGAGTGTTTTGTTTTCTTTTATTTAATCATAGCAGGAGGAAGATTTTATATATATATAAATCACACATATATAAATCACACATACATTCTTTCCCGGCACTAAAACTATGCCTTTTTAGGAAATGCTATTCTTCCTTTCTTATTAAGAATGACAATTTAAAGGTTTTAGGAGTCTTTCCTACTTCCCACAAGTTTAAGGTTATTAACTGGATTTTATTTTGTTCGTTTATTTTTGTGGCACTGGGGATTGAACACAGGGTGGTTGTTCTACCTCCAAGCTACACCCCCAGCCCCAGGCTGCTGACAGTCTCACCAAGTTGCTGAGGCAGTCTTCAAACATGCGATCCTCCCATCTCAGCCTCCTAAGTACTGGGATTACAGGAGTGCACCACTGTGCCTGGATGGATTTTATTTTTAAATGAAAAATAGGCTTTACACACCTTAAATGGATTCTCTCCAAGGATTTCCTCCCAAGGATTTTCAAGCAGGCTCAGGAGGTGCCTTGGCAACTGGTGGTGAGGGAGGAGCTTTCACTGGTGCTAGGCTTTCATAGAAGACTTAGAGCTCACTAGTTTGAAAACCACTGCACTGATCAAAGCTGGTGCAGCTGAATCTGACCTGCGCGCATATTTAGTTGGGCTTCACATGTGACTGTCCTCCCTTTTAAATTTACAAGCACTTAAAGATCAGATTTCATATGACTACCCAGGCTTTCCATTTCTCTGTGAAAACCTGAGAGAGCCAGCAATGCAAGGACCGCGCTGAGTGGCAAGCAACGGCGGAGATGGGAAGATTCCGGCCTGGCGAGTCGTGGTCCTCCTGTGAAGCGTTCTCCCTGGTCATCTTCACCAGACAGTCCACGTGGCCCCACCAGAACTGGCGGCCCTGCACCGAGGGACAAAGAACCCAGCTTCTTTCTTCACACAGAAGTGGCACAATGGAAAGATTACTGTCTCTGCCTCAAGTACCAAGGAAGATTAAAAAGAAAAAAAAAAACCAAAAAAAACAACAACTGACTACCCTCAGTCTCTCCCAAGGAACTTCCAACTGTGATGCAATGATTCAGTGGGGCAAGTTTTGTTTTCCAAGGTGGCTGCAGCAGTATCTCCCATCCCAGGCGTTCTTACTGTCCTCTCAACTCGACCACGCCTCTCCCCAAGTGCAGAGCTCTCTGCCCTGCCTTTGGCCCTGGACAGACTATGATGACTGCTTTGTCCAACAGAGAACAGCACAAGAAACGTGTGAACACCAAGAGCAGTCACAACAGCACCACGTGCGTCTCCTGCCCTCCTGGGAGGCTCCCTGCTAGAACCGAGAAGTCCACACAGAGGAACCACACAGAGATGTCACGACACAGGTCTTCCTATCCCCATCGATGGCCAGCGTCGCCCGCAGGCCCATGACTGAAGGCACCGTGCGTGTTTCCTGCCCCAGCCATGGTGTCAAGACCAGCCTTCAAGTCTTCCCAGCTGACCCCCACACTTCAGCAAAGAAAAAGAAAAGCCGTCCCCGCCATGCTCCACTCAAACCCATCCCACAAAATTCCTGAGAATAAAATTACTCTTATGCCACTAAATTTGGGGGTGAATTTTTATGCAGCAACAGCATCTGAAACAGTGGGACTCAGAAGCACTTGTAGTCACTTAATTACTACATACAGAGGAGGTCAGAAAGTCAGTTCATCTTTAGTAGTACACCTCACATACTTACTGCACTGATGGAAACAATTATGGGTGATCTTCACAGTGCACTAAATTCAGTTAGGCTATGAGAATAGAAGAGCCAGGACAGTAACGCTTAACAAGACGAAGCCTGCCTCTCTATTACTCAAAAGTTCAGAGAGGAAGTTCAGGGCTCCCCCAGCTGGGGAGTCAATCTCTACACCGCATTTCTCTGCCATACACAAAAACAAGGCCTCTACCCCATAGTCCAAGATGGCCGCTCCAGCTCCAGCCACTGTGTCTACATTTCAGCCAGCAGTAAGAAAACACTGGAGGGGAGGGGGACGCCCCACTTTTTCCAAGAAGTGTATCCAGTGGCCAGAACTTGGCCACATGGCCCCACCAAGGCGTGGTTATGAAATCTAGGAAAAGTGATCTTTACTCCAGGTTGCCATGCCCCAGCTAGGAAGAGGGAACCCACAGAAGGAGAAACGAGTGCTGGGGGATAACTCACTGGGGACCTCGCTGCAGGGCAGTTCAAATTCAGCTCACGCATGATTAAAGACTGCAGCTCCAAGTAACAAGAGGTTACCTCAAGAACCATACCCTCGCATCTGCTGCACTCCCATCCCTGACGAGTTCAGTTAGATCTCAGATTAAACGAAAACATGTCTGTAGTGAAGTACCAACTTTCCTCACCAGATGGAAGGAGTAACAGCTGAATATAAGTAAAATGGAAAAAAAGCACTTAAGAAGCTAATGACTCCGAAGAGAGGAAGAGCCATTTAGAGGTAAGTATTTACTCTAGAGACTGCGGTACGTTCTGTTCCCTACTCTGCAGAGAGCCCTGCGCTCCGCTTCCCTGGGCAAGACAGTTTCATCATCTAAGGTGTCACACATTTGTCCCTAGGGTTAAATGAGATGACACATTTTGAATGCTTTGTAAACAGTAGAATTTTATACAAATATAAAGTTGTGCACTTTCCAAACTAACACTCCAATATAGACACTTATTCAAATAAACATCTTTAAAAATAGTTTAACAATAGACAAATACATTCACAACAAAATCTGCTGATTAAAAGATTCCAACAAAGTTTACAGTACCTACAACAGAAATTACATATGCCTACACGGTTTATAGGTAAGTTACATATATTGCTTTAAGAAATAGTATTAATACAAATGTATGATTTACACAATATCCCCATTTTAGCAAGAAGAAAATAGATCATAAAATTAGATGTCTTCTAGGCATTTATTATGCCAACTCTTTAACTGATTATTCTCATTAGGACATAAGAATAATACACTTTTAGTGGTATAAAAAGGCAAGCTTTTATTAGCCCCAAAACCACTGAAAGGCTTGCAGGAAGTTCCAAAGTCAAATCTGGCTACCTTTCCATAAAATAAATAGAACAGCAGCAATACCAGGGTATCCCTTAGGCATAAACTACAGTCATTCCATTTACATTAGTTGGGCCTTAAGTAAATGACTTATTACAAAATGAAAATAAAAACAAAATTTCAGAGACTAGTTAACACTACTGGCCTGATTTTGGTTTTTACTTGTTTGTACATGAAGGATGTGTTAAAAAATCAACGATTTTTCCTAACTTTTCTAACTCATACATAAGCCAAGTGCTCACTCTTACCATGGAGTCAAAGCTTCCTTCTGAAGATGATCTATAGAAACAATATGTAAACCCAGAGCTTGAGATTAAGAACATCCTCCTGTGTCCTATGGGTCAAAGTGCAAGGGTGTCTGTTACACGTGACCAGGAATTTGGGATCTACTAACACTACACTACTATGTGCACACACATGTATACTATGAAACAAATTCTGACGTTTCTAGTGACACCATACTTCTAGCCCCAACTGCTAGAATGAAAATAAAAACTTAATATGAAAACTATATCATCTTTTCTTACAGTTTTTAAGTGGAAAAACAAATCCAATGCTCCTCTTTGCAGCTGGTCTAGGCTCTAAATGGCTGAGTTCAGAATCTCTTCAGTTGTTCCCCAGTGTAATAGAACACACAAGCTTTCTCTGTTCAGGAAGTCTGATTATCTCCAAGGTTCTGCAAAATAGAAAAAAAGCACCTTAATATTTAAGGTTATTTCATTTCATATGCCACACACTTCAAAGCACTAGACTTAGGAAAACATTCTGCATTCATAAGCAGAACCAGCCACCATGTTACTCTCATTCAATGGCCCATCACATTAAAAAGAAGATACACAGCCGGGCACAGTGCATGCTTGTAATTCCAGTATTTGGGAGACTGAGGTAGGAGGACTGCAGGTTTGAGGTGAGCCTCAGCAACTTAGCAAGACTCTCAGCAACCTAGCAAGACCCTGTTTCAAAATACAAAAATAAAAAGAGCTAAAGGGTATAGATTGGAGGTAGAATGGCCCTGGGTTCAATCCCCAATACAAAAAAAAAGGTAGACACACTAGAAAAGTAACCCTTGGATTCCATCATCCATTCAGATGTCCAGGTATCATGGAAGACCCTAGCCCTATCCGTCTTATGTGGATAAGGCACAAGGTTGGATTTCATTTGTATTAACGTCCCTTCCACCTTCAGAAACACTGACAATCCTAACGGGGAAAAACAGAATTTATACACACACGAAAACTGCCCTCAGGTGAACCACAGCAACATCTTCTTGAGACTATGCAAAAATCCTGCAGGATGAGAATCATGACCCTCCAAGAATATTCATTTTCTCTACCTCTTATCTTCTATAAAGAGAAGCTGTACGGTAGAATGGAGAGGACAATGAGTTTCTAGTGGAGAGGCTGTGCGTAAGCCCTGGCTGTGTGCCACATGTCAGCTTATATTCTGCAGGAAATCACTCACTCTCTCTTTCGGGGCTTGTTATCTCAGGTATAATCCTTAGACCAGAAACTTGTCCGAAATGCTAAGTGGGAGACCTCCTCCCCAGGTCTAGCCAGTGAGAAGCCCCAGGGTGGAGCTCCAACAGCCTGGTGCCATCCAGGAGATTCTGACTGGCGCTGGCGCTTGAGAACCACAGTCCTCCGCCCAGCCTACTTCATCGATGAATGTGAGCAAGTTCCCACGAGATTTAACCAGTAACTGCTGACCTATGCCTACTCCATGTACCTCACTGAACACCCTCATTTAGACCCTCATACTGGGGATCTGTAGTTATGTTCTACAGGGGAAAAAACAAAACACCTGAGTATTTAAAAGCGCTCCTTAACGATAAGGTCTTATGTTTCAACTTGTTCTTGCTATGTTAACCCTAAAACCATCCAACACACAGTCTTCAAAAACATTCATTTCATGCCACCATAGTTAAGCTGAGCCTGGTGATGCATGCCTATAATCCCAGTACTTGGAAGGCTGAGACAGGAGGATCACAGGTTCGAGAACAGCCTCGGCAATGCAGTGAGACTCTCAGCAACCTAGTGAGACCCTGTTTCAAAATAAACAAAAAAATGAGAAATGGCTGGGAGTGTAGCTTAGAAGTAGAATGCACTGGGTTCAATTCCCAGTACCACCAAAAGGCAAATAAGTAAAATAAAGCCACCCTAATTAATGGAAAGCAACTTTTAAAAAAATATGTTACTGTCAATGACAGTTTACCTGTCTTGGCTTTAAAATAATTTTAGGACACTGATAATATATTTCTGGAATATCCTAAAAGCCTTCAAAGAGCAATTAAGACATCATCATCTCATACTTAAGTAACAACGCACCTTAAAGAAAACCTGTTAATCATTTCATAAAAATGAAACTCCACAAGAGGTAAAAACCATTGCATTAGTCACCCATCATATCCAGAAAATACTTACTTGTCTTAAAAACTGCTTTCCAAAATAGGAGGTAGCCATGCTGGTTAGATTCTTCCTGCTGCCCACTTTACACCTGATGTAACCATACAGGTTGGCACCTTGTAGCACCACACCCATCATGACCACAGCCTGGGACCAGGGGAAAAACAATTCAGTGTAAGTGAGACCCAGAAAAGACTCAAATATGAAGTACTCCTTTAAGAATTAGGAAAGAACAGTCAGGAGATGTTCAAGTTCACTAAGCAGAGCAGGCAGAGGTGCAGGACTGGCTCCTGGGCAAGGTGCTCGGTGCCCAGCAGGGAATCAGCAGGGCTGCGCGTCTGCAGAGCTGCTTCCTCCTCATGGCCACGTCAGGGAGCCTGCAGGTGGCCCTGCTAAGGTCACGGAGAACTGACAGTAAGAAACTCAACCCCACCCTCTAAGTATTATGGGGGAAATAATTAGGACAATGTAAGAAGGTCCCAAAATTAAATATCCTAGATTTTTTTCTGGGAGGAGCCAGATCTTAAATATTTTAGGCTTCATGAGCCACAAAGCCTCTGTTGCCACTACTCGATTCTGTCATTCTAGCCCCAAAGCAGCCAAAGACATGTAAACAAATAGGCAAGGCTGTGTTCCAAAAAAAATTTTACCAAAACAGGTGATGGGGCTGGGTTTGACCTACAGGCCATAGTTTATCAACAGGGGTTCTACAAGCCGAGCGTGGTGGTACACACTTATAATCCCAGTACTTGGGAGGCTGAGACTGGAGGATTGCAGGTTCATAGCCAACCTCAGCTACTTAGTGAGATGCTGTTTCAAAATAAAGAATAAAAAATAGGGCTGGGGTGCAGCTTGGAGGTAGAATGCCTCTGGGTTCAATCCCCAGTACCACACACACACACACACACACACACACACACACACACACCCAAACAAACAGGAGTTTACAATAAAGAGCTCATCAACCCTTTTATTAGTAAAAGTATTTTTCCAATCCAGACTTATTCTTTTTTTGAATTCACAAACTGAACATGGTCCCACTGAGGCAACAATTTTATTCAGTGGCAACAAATTTTTAAATGTATTTCTAAGTTAAAATATGCAGACTTCAGATTTAAGATAGTAATAGTATAGTGAAGTCAAACATGAAGATTTCCTACCTGTTAAGATATAGATAGCAAAATAGGTTTTAAAAAAGGGCAAATAAGCTAACCACAAATACAAAAAAGGGCTGGTGATCAGAGAAAGAGGCAGGTTGGTGCAGCTCTGCATAGAAGCTCTGAGAGAAATTATACAATAGTTACCACCCCCAACAACACACAGAGATGCAGAAGACCAAAGGAAAAAAACTGCATGAATAGCCATAAAATCCCTCCTAATTACATTCCCGTGAATGTGGGTAGATTCCTAAGGTATCACTATGACACCTTATGCTAGGCTGTAAACATCGATTTAGCTAGTGAGACGAGCACCCCAAGCACAGTATGACCCTCCATGTGAGCAGACCGACTGCCATGAGGCCGCCTGGGGAGACCCGTGCAGAAGACAGAAGCTCACAGAGACTCCACAGCCCGGCCTTCCCACCGCCGTGTGACTGCAGCTACGCTAGACCCCGCCACGGCCTCTAGCAGAGCCCTTCCCTAGACCCTGACCCAAACTGTGAGATAACATGACTGCTGTTCTAGGCCATCGAGTTTTGGGGTGATCTATTATAAAGCAAAGATAAGCGGAATGGGTTGCCAATCAATAGTTTGAGGAAAAAAACAAAACAAAAAAACAACGATCACAGGCAGTAGCATCCTAGAAAACTTAGTGGGGTGGAGTCACAGAATCTGCTCTCTAGTACTCAGAGAACTTGGGAAATACAAGATGAAGCTGCCTATTCAGCGTAAGTCCCTAATGTTGAGGGAATAGATAGTACTAACGATGAGTATCCATCGGTCATCTTAATTATTCCAAACCTCTACACTAATACTCACCAGCCACTTCACTCTGAAGGAGAAGAGAGCACTGAAGGCAAATATCACCCACAGCGCTGGACAAGCAATAAGTCCCAACCAGAAGATTCTAGATTCCGCCTCTGAAACAGTTTTATTGTCCTGAGGAGTTGCCTATAAAAAGTAAAAATAAAAATAAATTCTATCATCACTATAATTTTAGTATGCTTTGTTCCAACCTAAGGACTCTGCACATGCAGGGCAAAATGGACGAGCATCGTGACCCAAAGTAGTGAAGGGTGGTCTCTGGGGGGCTTCTGCTCAGTTCTTCCTGCAGTTGCACTGGTATTCATAAGAAGCTTTAAATGCTACTTTTGGGCAAGGATCAAGGAAAGCAATGTAACACTCATTCTAAAGACTTAAAAGGTCGAGTATTACCACCTAAGGGGGGAAAATGGAATCAAGGGATTCTGAACAATGACCATGTCTCAGCAAAATGCAGGACTTTTCAAGGTTTTTTCCAAGGTATATTTTGTAGTATTAAGGAATACGAGCTAACTGTATAAAATGCTGCTTTCTGAGAAGGGCTTTCTGTCAAAGCCCTTCCAAGCAGAAGTCAAACAATAGATACTATCTCCAAGAAATCTGTCCTCTGCCTCCCAAACTGAGTTCCACAGGGGAGCAGAACGCTCACTACATGGTAACAGACTAATCCAAAACAAACAAAAGTCCCCCTGGGCTCCTGAGGGCACAGGCTTTAAGAAAAGACTGATACATTCAGATTTTCTATTCAGTTGCAAACCTTTTTTCTGCCCACAAGCAAAAGCTAACCATAAAAGCAAAGGCAGAATAAGACTGGAAGCAGTTATCTGCTTGGACATGAAGGGACACATGGAGACACCCAGTAAGGCCTCCAGCCTGGGAGCCATCAGAAAGAGATCTTCCATCGGCACCCTGACTGCCACTGAGGTGCCATACCAGCTCCGACCCAACACCTTCTCACGGGAGTGGATCCTGTACACCCGTTTCCAGTTTGAACTAGACAGAAAAACGTATTACATTTCAGGAGGCCATCTGGATTAACAGTGACATGGCAAGTGACGGGGGGTAGCACTTTCGATCTTGAACACCTCCTCCTGAAATATCAAGTCACACGTAATTTATCAGATGACAGTAAAGAGGTGGCTTACCTTCCTGGACTCAAACACCCAGTGGCTCTTCCCATCTTCATCAATATGGTTCCACCAACGCAGGCCGACCATCAGTCTACCCGTGACATTCTGGGAAGATCAACAGAGACATGCGCGTTTTAAAAGCGTGGCTTAAGCACTGCAAGATCTCATTTTAGTGTAACACTTCACAAACAAATCTTCACACACCTCCAGAGAGCGTCAGACATTTCTATTACCTGCATAGCAGCCGGTTAACAAAGATCACTGTGCATGAGACCTGGCTCAAAGAAAAACAGGATGGCAATGGCACGCCCAGCTCCGGCAGAGGTTACACTGAGCAAAACGCTCCCCGTCCACATCTGTCCTTTCTCCAATCCCATAATTCCTTCCTGGCTCTTTGCTCTTTGGTTACTGACCTACCTTTTCCCATATATCCTGACTGTAGCTACATATGTTTTACAACCACGTCCCTAGAAATAGATGGTTTACAGATGACAGCATGTGGTAACTTAGTGAGACCTTGTTTCAGAATTAAAAGTAAAACGGAGCCGGGCGTGGTGGCACACGCTT
>PVLC010039612.1:0-14226 GCA_004027655.1 Graphiurus murinus
TTTGCGGTACTGGGGATTGAACTCAGGGACATTCTACCTCCGAGCTATACCCCCAGCCCTATTTTTTATTCTTTATTTTGAAACCGAGTCTCACTAAGTTGCGGAGTGCCTCACTAGGTAGCTGAGGCTGGCCGCGAACCCGGATCCTCTGGTCTCAGCCTCCCGAATGCTGGGATTACAAGCGTGCGCCACCACGCCCTGCTCCCAGTCCTATTTTTTATTCTTTATTTTGAAACAGGGTCTCACTAAGTCCTCACTAAGTAGCTAAGGCTGGCTGCAAAACCCGGATCCTTCAGTCTCAGCCTCCAAGTACTGGGATTACAAGCATGCGCCGCCACGCCCGGCGAGATTTATCCTTTTAACATTTTGAATATGCAATACAATACTATTAACTATACACTATTCAATATTGTTGTACAGCAGATCTCTTCTTTGTACCCTTATTGGTGATGTGTAATTATAAATCATAGTGAGATTCAAAGTGACACATTCGTATACATACATCAGTTGGTGTATTTCCCTCTGTACCTGAAGTGATTCTTTCAGATACGAACATACTATTATCTGTAGTGTTTCCTTTCTCAGTCCTCCTATTTTCCTTCTCACCTCCCTCTCCTAACCCCCTTCCACCAGTCTGGTTTCTCTCCTCATTTGTCTGAAGTCCCTTTGGTTCCTATTTTCTCTAAAGTTTCCACATATGAGAGAAAATATGCAGCCCTTGACTTTCTAAGACTGGTTGATCTTGCCGAGCAAAATGTTCTTTAGTTCCATCCATTTTCCTGCAAATGACATAATTTTGTTTTTCTTTATGGCTGGATAAAATTCTATTGTATATATATATATATATATATATGGGACCAATTATCTATCTATCTATCTATCTATCTATCTATCTATCTATCTATCTATCTATCAATTATCTATCTATCATCTATCTATTTATCTATCTTCTATCATCTATATCTATCTATCTATCTATCATCGATCTAATCTACATCTCCAATGTTATACATATAACATTTTCTTTATCCATTAAGCCTGTTGACAGACACCTAGGTTGGTCCCATAATTTGGCTATTGTGAATTGTTCTGCTATAGATGTGTATGCATGCAGCACTGTAGTATTCTTTTTTCTTTGTGGTACTGGGGATTGAACCCAGAAGCATTCTTCTTTTTTTTTTTTTTGTGGTATTGGAGATGGAACCTAGGGTAATTCTACCTCCTTGCTATACCCCCAGCTCTATTTTTTATTATTTTGAAACAGAGTCTCACTAAGTTGTGGAGGGCCTCACTAAGTAGCTGAGGCTGATCGCGAACCTGCGATCCTCCTGTCTCAACCTCCCAACTACTGAGATAATAAGCGTGTACCACCACACCTGATTATCACTGTAGTTTTCTAACTTTAATTCCTTTGGACAGATTGTACAGAATATGTCTAGAACTTATTCACCTTACATAATTGAAGCTATGTCTGTTGAACAGACACTGAATTGCCCCCTTTCCCGGGCATATGGCAACTACAAGTGTACTCTGTTTTTTTATGAGTTTGAATACTTCAGATGCTTCATATTAGTGGGATCATGTAGTATTTGTCCTCTTGTGACTGGCTTATTTCGCCTCGTGTACTGTCCTCAAGATTCACCCATGTACTCACATATGACATGATTTCCTTACTTTATAAGACTGGATAGTATTCCAGTGTATGTATATGCCACATTTTATTTATCCATTCATCTATAAATAGACATTTAAGTAGTTCCCCCCTCTTGAATCATGCTGCAATGATGGCATCAAGTACAAATATCTCTTCTATTTTCTGATTTCAATTATTTTGGGTAAATACTCAGAAGTGGGATTTGTGCATCCTATAGTAGTTCCGTTTTTAAATGTTTGAGAAACCTTCCTTTTGTTTTTCCATAGTGGCTGCACTAGTCCCAGCAACAGTGCCCACAGCTACTGGGGCAGGCCAAAGACTGAGTCTAGTCAGCTGCCTGGAGCTGGGACAAGCAGTGCCTCTAAAGCTACTGGGTTCAGCCTGGTGGTGTCATGGGTCTGGAGATCAGGCCAGTTGTACAGTCATGGAACCTTCGGCCATGCGTGATTGCCCAGCACTGGCACTGAGGCAGGCTCAGTGCTGGGGTCAAAGGCAAAGTGCTCCCTTCCCTCAGAAAGTGAGCATCTCTACACTGTAGTGCCTGGGGTTTGGGACGATGCAGGTATCATCACACTTTCTTTCTTATTCTCTTCCTTGTATCTTTTCATATTTCTGTGTTAATCCCAAGTGCTATATGCTCTCACCTAGTTTCCTTAGCTCTTATACATGGATTGCTGTTGAAATTGATGTTTACAAAGTAGAGCAAGCCTTGGAATTCTTCCAGGATTCTTCCATCTTGCTGTTATAGTCTGATTAGAATCTGGATAAAATATTGATGAAGAAGCTTATGATTCAGAGAATGGTCTTGTTTTGTTCCCTATATTCCTAACCAGGAGGATGCATAATCTTCTGGGATTAAAGGAAAATTTGTGGGATATAGGTTATAAGGAATTATTGGAAAATTGGAGCATATGCTGAGAAAGTTTGTTTGGGAAGCTTTGAAGATCCAGATCACACAGGGGTTTGTAATTTTTTGTTGGCACCCCCAGTGCATAACTGCATAATTTTCTTCGATATTGCCTTTCATTTTAGGTAAGGGCATAAATATGATGGTGTATAAATTTATGGTTTAAATGTGGCAGTATGGCATAATGTGTAGAAAAAGGTTCTATTTGTACTGGTTTTATAAGGATTGCTATTTAACCATTTTACACTATTTGGGAATCAAGATAATTGCAAAAGTTTGGCTTACATGTGCTCTCCTTAATACTGATGAGTTATTTCAAAGACACAGTTAGATAGGTACACACATATCCATGTTTAAAGAAGCACAATCACAATAGTAAAATTATGGAACCAATCTAGGTGTCTGTCAACAGATGAATGAATAAAGAAAAGGTGGTAAATACACACGATGGAATTTCAGCCATAAAGAACAACAAGATTACGTCATTTTCAGGAAAATGGATGGAACCAGAGAATATTATGCTACGTGAGGTCAACTCGTTTCAGAAAGCCAAGGGTCATATGTTTGCTCTATGTGGAACCTAGAGAGAAAATGGAAACAAAATGGATTTCAGATTATGAGGACAGAGATCGGTAGTACAGTGGAAGGGGATTCCTGGAGGAGGAAACAGTTGGAATAATGCGATGTCTGTATATGAAGGTATCACTGCTAATCTTACTGACATGTACAGGGCTGGGGAGCAGGCTGAGATCCAGAGGAACACACACCAGGTGCTGTGCGCATGCACTGATAAAAGTATATTTAAAAGGAGATGAAGTTAGCTAATGCATTAATCAGAATAAGCTGCATTTTGCTGTGGTAACAAGTGCAGTAACGAAACCAACTCTCATTTGTTTAACACATACAGTTTTATTTTGTGTTCACCCACTAAGGGTTGGGTGCATCTCTGGGGCCACTGTCTCCAAGTGGTTGCTCAGTAATCTAGCTTGTTTCCTCTGTGTGGCCCTTCCATCTCAACATGTGTCTTCCAGCCTTTGCTGCAGGAGGGGAAAAGAAAGCTAGGGACCAGCACACTGGCTCCTAAATGCTTCTGCCAGAAAATGACACATACCAACCACTTCTGCAAATGTAGTCCTACTGCAAGACAAGCTGGCTGGAAAATACGGTGGCAGCACATGGATATTTAATGGTCAGCAAAAGGGTTGGCTGCAATTGAGGAAAACAGATCTCTCCTTTAGAATGAAATTCTCAGCCTTGCTGAATAGTAATTTACATCTAATATATATTTAACAAAGATGTGGGCATGGCTATGGAGTCTTTTGCGTTAATTCAGTGTTTGTGAAGGTAGAAGTGAAGTGACCTAAATCATTTTCTGCTTTTTTCTAAATCTGGGATCTTTTTCTTAAAATTATACTTTGTCTACATCTCAAATCACTCTCTATCTTATTGGTCTTTAATTCTCTATTCAAATTCGAATGTGCAGAATTTCTGCTTTGATTTCTCAGGTATTTTCAATTTTTTGTGTGTGTCAATTCTCTTTGTCTTTATTAGCTGAGGCACAAATTCATCCAGTAAAAGCTATTTAGGTATTAAAGTGGTATGTAGGAAGTTTGTGACAGAAATGTTCTCCATAAAATATCTTGTATTTGAGAAATCATGTTCAAGATTTCTCTATGGTTGTACCTGAAAGAATTTGATAATCATCTTTGGCCTTAGGCAGAGAAAATAGTTTATTCAGAAAAGAGTAAGATTATGGGGTAAATTGCACCCCCTAGAGTTGTGTGGAGCAGCAGCATTAATTTTGGGATGAGTCCTGTCTTATTGACTCTTATTCCTCAAAACCCATTCATTTCTGGTCGTTCTCTGTCTCTCACAATAATAAGCCATCCTTGATTTCATTAGTTGGGATTAAAACTAGGGATCTCAACAAAATATTTAGCTATCATGCCTTTTTGTTTCAATGTTGCACAGTTACATGGTTTGTTAGTTATACAATCCACATTCAAAGCTTTACAGAAAATTGTTCTCCCCAGAACATACACGTATAGATTTTTCATGTATTTTGACATTTTTATGCAGACTAGTAATGCCCTTTTCATTACTAATTTGTCAATGTCAAGAAGTTTCTAATTTGGGGAGGCTTTAGTTGTTATTTAATCAAATTTCTATTTTTTCTTGGTACTGGGGATTAAACTCAGGGGCAGTTATTCTACCTCTGAGCTATACTCCCAGTTCTTTTTATATTATTATTTAAAAAAAAATTGAAACAGTGTCGCCTTAAGTTGCTGATGGCCATGAACCTGTGATCCTCCTACCTCAACCTCCCAAGTACTGGGATTATAGGTGTACACCACTATGAACGGCAAATTTTCATCTTTTATGAAAAAAAAAAAACCACTAAAGAATCTAGAAAACAAAGATAACAAAATATACTTAAATTCACATGTTCTGACTTCAAGACTATCATCCTTACCATCAGTCACACTTACTAAAATATGAACAGGCTTTGTTTTTATCTTCACTATTCATATAAGTTGTTACCCGGGATCATTCTTTGACTCCAGAGCTTCCTCATGGCATTTTTTACCTCCGTGTTTCTGAGGGTGTAGATTAAAGGGTTTAACATGGGTGTCACCATTGTATAAAACACAGCCACCACTTTGTCAATGGGGAAGGTGATCATGGGCCGAAGGTACACGAATATACAGGGTACAAAGAATAGGATGACCACAGTAATATGGGAGGCACAGGTGGAGAGAGCCTTCCGCTGTTCTTCAGGGCTGCGAGTCTTTAGGGAGCAAAGGATGTGGGTGTAGGAGATGAGGAGAATTGCAAAAATGAGCATACACATCAGCCCGCTGTTGGCAGCAACGAAGAGTCCAAATACGTGAGTGTCAGTGCAGGAGAGCTCTAGGAGAGGAAACAGGTCACAGATGAAATGGTCGATGACATTTGGGCCACAGAAGGGCAACCAGATCATAAAAATAATTTGGATCAGAGCATGAAGAAATCCTCCAACCCAGGCCAGGGATACTAGGAGGCCACATAGCCTTCTATTCATTGTGATCATGTAGTGCAGTGGCTTGCAGATGGCCACATAGCGGTCATAGGCCATCACTGTGAGCAGGATGATCTCAACACCCCCAAAGAAATGTTCTGCAAAGAGCTGAGTCATGCACCCACCAAAGGAGATAGTTTTCTTTTCAGTGAGTAAGTCAAATATCATTTTAGGGGCCATGGTAGAAGAGCAGCAGCCATCTATGAAGGACAAGAAGGATAGAAAAAAATACATGGGGGAGCCCAGGGCTGGGCTGGTGGCGATTGTAACAACAATCAGTATGTTGCCTGCCAGGGTGAGAAAGTAGATGGTTGCAAATACCACAAACAAGAGTTTCTGCACGTCTGGGTTCTGCGTCAGGCCGAGCAGGATGAATTCCGTCACGTTGTTCATTTGCTTCATGTGTTCAGTCTGGCATTTGGATAACTGATTTAGCTGTGAAATAGACAAGGATTGAAATTGTGGCAGGTGGATTTTGAACATGCAAATGACTTATGTCAGGCTTTTTTCTATGACATTGATGGAAATCCCAAGCAGAAAATCCCAAGACTTGAGGATGGGCCATGGTATTAGTCATATAATGAATACATAGCCCTCTTCTCTTTCATATACCCTCACACATATTCATTCAGTCATACACAGAAGCATGGTTTTATGATGTTGTCATGTCAGGGGATTTTCTTGTAATGGTTTGCTGATGGATATTCTCCAAATGAATTCCATAGTATTTTTCATGATAGAAAAACAGGAATAAAAAGAAGACTATAGGAGGAGTAGAAGCCCGAGTCCATGAGCATATATACCCCAGCATCACTCCCTGAGGTCACCAGTGCTGACGAGGATATAGGGTATAGTTTTTATACTTGTTACTTTAAACTTGTTTTAGGGAGACTCTAAAACATCAAGTGAGTTCAATTTGAAATCAGGGATGGTGTAGTCACATTTTAGGATCAACTGAACTGAGTGAATGTTTGAGGTTGCGATAAGATATTTTTTGCCGTATGTTGTGGCACACAGCTGTCATCCTAGTACTTGGAAGGCTGAGAAAAGAGTATAACAGATTTGAGGCCAGCCTCAGCAACTAGTGAGACCCTCTTAAACCTAGTGAGACCCTGTTTCAAAACAAAAATAAAATTTGGCTAGGGGGTGTAACTTAGAGGTAGACAACCCTTGGGTTCAATCCCCAGGACCCCCCATCCCAACACACACAAAGATATTCTCTGGGAGTTGAATTTCTGGGCTCATGCTATATCCAAAGAATATAAGAATACATAAGATTAAAATCAAATACTCTGGACAAAGTATATCCTGAACAGAATAAAATAGACAACATCATGTAATGCAACATTCTTCCAATTTATATGAAGCTTCAGAATTTATTATGTGGAGGACTTTAGTCATATTTCTATTTCAGGGGTATTTTGCAAATCAAATCCCAGTTGTATGTACAATTTAAAAACTCAGCTTAAGGAAGATTATGGAAAATTATTTGGATTTTATTATTGATCAGATGCTTTTAAGCTGAAGAAACAAAAGCAACATAATTTCCTGGGCAGAGTGTGCTATTTAGAATCGAACAGATTATTTTTGCTTACAGTGATCAGTTACAACATGATGCTGTGTACAGATCTTGGTCTTACTGCTTCTAAAGTTTCTTGTGAAAGTTATTAAAAAGTTTCCTATATGAAATAGGAAAAATACCAAGTAGTATTGAGGAATTAATATGCCATTATTACATATTTCAAAGTTTGTATCCTAAAGGTAAACATATAGGGGATTCTTGATAAAAGAACAAAATAAAAATACATATAATTATACTTATCCTTGAAATATTTGATTGTTGTAATATTAAGAGAAAAAAATAAATGAACTAAGTATTAAAAGGTGAAAAACAAGGCTGAATGCAGAAATAAATATATTAGGCAACAGAAAAAGATTAAACTTGATATGTAAAATTGAAAACTTTTTGGTATTTTAAAATACAAACAAAACTGATGAACATAGATCAGCTCAATAAGAAGCAAGTATGGTCAAATCACAAAAGGATATTATCTTTCAAGAATACTTATAAGAATATTAAGCATAGTTCATAAAGATTTTCAATGAATAAATAGGCATTTTGGGGGGCACTAGAGGTTGAACCCAGAGGCTTTCTACCTCCAAGCTATAGCCTCAGCCCTTTTTATTTTTATTTTGAAACAGGGCTTGCTAAGTGGCTGAGGCTGTCCTTGAACCTGTGATCCTCCTGTTTCAGCTTCACAAGTACTGGTATTACAGGCATGTGCCACCATGCCTGGTTTAAATAGGCATTTTTGGAAACTAAGATTTTTTTCTGAATGCCGAGAGAGAGAGAGGAGAGAGGAGAGAGGAGAGAGGAGAGAGGAGAGAGGAGAGAGGAGAGAGAGAGAGAGAGAGAGAGAGAGAGAGAGAGAGAGAGAGAGATTATATAGTATTGCTTTTGAGTAAAGCATAGATTTGTTTGAAACAAGAAAAACAAAGAGATCAATATATATCTATTATCTGACTAGGGAAAAACATTTTAAATGAAAACAATGGCATAAGCAACAGGAAATAAATTGATGCATTCAGCTGCCTAAAGATATGGAACACACTAGAAAACCATTTGCAAAGCCAGTTGTGGTGGCTCATGCTTGTAATCCTAGTACTTGGGAGGCTGAATCTGGAGGATCACAGGTTCAAGGACAACCTCAGAAATTTAGAGAGGCTCTCTGCAATCTAGTGAGACCCTGTTGTCAAATAAGAAATATAATTGGTCTGGGGATATAGCACTGAGGTAGAACGTCTCTGAGTTCAATTTCCAGTACCACAAAACAAAACAACAAAAACATTCGCAATAAGTATGACAACTGTTATTGTAGAAGTCATTTTTAAAACAAATTAAAATGTTTGCTCATTATTATATGAAACCATAAAACTAATAAAATAATTCTCAGAAAAGACAGACATCAAAATATCTTCTATTTCATAAGCCACCGACGAAATGCAATTTAAAAGCAGTGAAGTACTTACTTTTGTGGTACTGGGGATTGAACTCAGAGGCAGTCTATTTGTGAACTACATTCCCAGACTTTATAAAAATGTTTTGTTTTGCCAGGCGTGGTGGTGCATGCCTGTAATCCTAGTACTTGGGAGCTTGAGACAGGAGGATCCAGGTTCGCGGCCAGCCTCAGCTACTTAGTGAGAACCTGTTTCAAAAATAAAAGAAAAAAAAAATAGGACTGGGAGTGTAGCTCGGAGGTAGAATGCCCCTGGGTTCAATCCCCAGTACCACACACAAAAAAGTTTTGCTTTGAAACTGGTCTCTCATTAGTTTGCTGAGAGGCTTGCTAAGTTGCTGAGGCTGGTCTTGAACCTGTGATTCTCCTGTCTCAGTCTTTCAAGTACTAAGATTACAGCAACGGGATATTCTTTTTTTTTTTTTTTTTTGCGGTACTGGGGATTGAACTCAGAGGCATTCTACCTCCGAGCTATACCCCCAGCCCTATTTTTTATTCTTTATTTTGAAACGAGTCTCGAGTCTCACTAAGTTGTGGAGTGCCTCACTAGGTAGCTGAGGCTGGCGGCGAACCTGGATCCTCTGGTCTCAGCCTCCCGAATGCTGGGATTACAAGCATGCGCCACCATGCCCAGCTGCAACGGGATATTCTTAACTGGCAAATTGAAAAGATTTATTATAGTTACAGCATCCAGTGCCAGTGAATGTGTGTTTACATAAAATATTATTAAGTTTCACTGTATAAAACAAGGGCTTTCTAACTGGAAGTATCCCTTATAGGCTTCAGTAAGTGAAGGTAGGAAATTCCTAATACTGTAAGTACAGGTAGTGTGCTAAACTATTATCCTACATAAAAATATGGAAAAATTATGCATATAAGTTTTATTTTACAATGTATTTTTATAAGCGTGAACAAGCGAGAACAATTCAATGTCAAATGGATATTAAAGTTATTTGCAAGAAGAACTAATGATGTAGTTTATTTCAATATAATAGGAGTGAAAAACACAAAACAAACAGCTCACATATTATGTTCTAAATTATCTAAAAAGCTACGTATTCATACTGAGTTTTCTACATAGGGAATATATTAACTTTATAGTTAGTAAAATAATTAAAATATCTTTTATTTTATTATCAAGTCTGAATGTTTAGTATCCTGAGTGACTTTTTCTTAGCAGACTGGGTATGTTGGTCATCATTCATAAAAATCTGTGACAACAGAAACATATGTTTAAATCTAACTTACCTGTAAATCAAAGACTGTAGTATCACCTTGAGAAAAATATAGGAATAAGGAAAGCACAGTTGTGTGTGACTCCCTGAATGTGTCTGGAAGTACTGGGTCCATCCCGTAAGAAGTCTTCTTTGTAGAGAGCAGCTTGCATGGAGTCCATGTTCTCACCGACCCATCACTTGCTGCTGCTTTGCAGGAGCATCCATTTTTAGCTTGACAATAAAATTTCTCTTCTCAATGAGTGACTTGAAAATGATTGCTAGCAGAGACCTCCCAAACAAAGCTGAGTTCTTTGACTGAGTTAAATTTGATCTATCGTGCCACGTAATCCTGTGAGTATGAGTATGAGGCACACGTAGTCTAGCTCAGAAGAGGAACTTTTACAGTCAGCATCAAAGCATTAGGCTTCAAAAGAAATGGATGGAAAAACAAAAACAAAACTTAATCCACTGCCCATTGGAGGACATCTCTCTCAAAGCTGCCTCCGTATACATTTGCCAGGTGAAGTGACCAGATGAAGTGTACTATAAAAACCACTGGCTCTGAGCGCTCACCCGAAACAGGTACTAACCCACAGCAAATGAAAGTCATCTTAGAGTTGCAGGTCCCTGAACTTAAGACTTTTTTCTCAGTAAGCCCACGTTCATTCTAAAGATAACTCCTGTGGTTTCTGGAAGTCTGAGTCCAAAAGAGTTGGAAACTCTGAGTCAAACAGCATCAGCAATCTGTGGATGCTTAGTAGGTTGATCTTCCTGGATCAGGAATCCTCAGAGTCTGCCCTTATCAACATTTTCACATGCAGATTCAGGAAGATATTTAATGATATTATGCCAATGCAAGGAGTCAGGATGCTCCTCTCAGCTCCCAGAGGATTAGACTTAGCAGCTTTAGCCCAGATGATAGCCAAATCAATTTATCCTGCTCTCTCTTCTCTCTCTCCTCTCTCTCTCTCTCTCTCTCTCTCTCTCTCTCTCTCTCTCTCTCTCTCTCTCTCGTGACCATGGCTTCTGTGGCCAAAGGGTGTGGTGGGGAGAAGAGTCAGCTAGGCTAGGTTAGCAGCCTCTCCATGGCTATGAATAGAAAGCATTAAGCAACCCTATCAAGTGCTTGTCTTATGGAGTTACCGGGAGGACTGAGCAAGATAACATGAAACATCTAAGGCAGTGCAAATCTACTATTCTTCTATTAATGTCCTGAGGATAGACACATATAAGCTAGAGAAACTACCCTTTAATGTTAAAAATATGAATCATGCTTAACACTAAGAGCTTTGCTGATTTTCCACTTTCTACCTATGTGATTTGTTTTTTCAGTTTTTAGAAAAATTATAATTATTAGGACATGTTAATTTTTCAAAATAATGGGTTTATGACATTTTCATATATACATAACATACCTTGCTCAGATCCATACTCCCTATCAGTCTTTATTTCTCTTTTCCCTGTTCTCTTCCCCTTCCCTAGCAGTTCCTCTCCTCTCTCCTTCCTTCCTTCCTTCCTTCCTTCCTTCCTTCCTTCCTTCCTTCCTTCCTTCCTTCCTTCTTTTCTCTCTCTCTCTCTCTTTCTTTGAAAAACATGTGATATTTGTCTTTCTTAGTTTGACTTATTTTGCTTCAACATGATGATCTGCAAGTACATCCATTTTCCTACAAATGACATGATTTCAGTATGCCACTGTGTATATATGCCACTTATTCTTTACCTACTCATCCACTAATGGGCTTCTATGCATCCCATAACTTGGCTATTGTTGACTGTGCCATGATAAACATGGCCATGCAGGTATCTCCACAGTACGCTGACTTTGATTACTCTGGGTGTTACTGAGGAGTGCTATAGCTGGGTCATATGGTAGTTCTATGCTTAGTTTTCTGAGGAACCTCCAGACTGATTTCCATAGTGGCTGTAGTAATTTATAAGCCCACCAACAGCATAAAAGTGTCCTCCCCCCATGCCTTTGTCAGCATTTGTCATTTTCTTTTGTTTTCTTGATAATAGCCATTCTAACTGGAGTGACATGGAATCTCAATGTTATTTTTGATTTGTATTTATCTGATGATTAAAGATGCTAAGCAGTTTTTGTGACAGCACCTTAATATCTGGATCTTGAGCAAGGCTTGGTCCACTGGAGTCCTGCAAGGCAGATAATTCCAAAAGAAGGAATGCACGGCATTTCCCACTTTGCATTATTATTTTCTGGAAATTTTGGGTGCTTTGGGTTTTGCTTTTTTATTAATTATAAAGAAAAACTTCTTAGAAACATGTGGCCTGATGATACTGATCTCTTAGCTGTAAAAGAGCAGTGCTTTAAGACAACAAGCTTTAGCCTAGAGACAGGCTTTGCAAGTTTATCTACATTGCTACTGCCTGGTCTCCCCACTACCTGGTCTCCCTGGAACCTGCTAACTACCTAGATAAGACAACACTGCTTGGAGGGGCTAAACAAAATTGTAAAGATTTTAACTAATGGAAAAAGATTTTTATATAGATGTTGTAAACTTAACTGGTGGTGATTAACCTTTAGAAAAACAAGTCTGAGCCAGGCATGGTGGCGCATGCATGTAATCCCAGCATTTGGGAGGCTGAGACCGGAGGATCCGGGTTCGCGGCCAGCCTCAGCTACCTCGTGAGGCACTCCGCAACTTAGTGAGACCCTGTTTCAAAATAAAGAATAAAAAATAGGGCTGGGGGTATAGCTCAGACGTATAATGCCCCTGAGTTCAATCCCCAGTATCACACACACAAAAAAGAAAAACAAGTCTGTAAAAATTCCTGTTCTATATGCCTCACTGTAAAAAAAATAGTATAAATCTGCAACTGACAAAAAATAAAATCGATGCGCTTCTTCACTGCATTGGGTGTGAGCGTATTCTTGCAATCTCATCTCAATCCCCACCTATGGAAGGACATCTGGAGCCCTGATCGGAGACTTCGGGGCTAATTCTCTTTATACTATACAATTAATAGATTCTATAGCCTCTGAATGGTTAACTCCTTTTGATTGGCAATAAACTGCAAAATCGTGTCTGCCACCAGGGCAATACCTGTTATGGAAAACTGAATATGAAGAGCAGGCAAGGAAAATAATTTTAAAACCTCAGCAAACCCATTCTCAACTGACTATGCCTATGTTAGTAGGTACAGGGGAGTATAGTGATCCAAAACGCCAACTTAATCTCTCCCAAGCAGTGTTAGGGGATGTTTCCATGTGCACTACTTCGGCATGGAAAGCCGTGCCCCCATCTGACAAAAAAACAACTTTTCTTTCTAATATTAAACAAAAAGGAAATGAACCTTTTGAAGATTTCTTAGCTCACTTGGAGGAAACAGTCTCTAAAGTTGTCACAAATAAGGAGGCAGCCGATATCCTTGTTAAACAATTGGTTTCTGAAAACCCTAATCCTCCTTATCAGACTTTACTGAGACCCATAAGAAAGACAGGATTCTTATCAGACTTTGTTCGTGTCTGCATGGATTCCACTCCTGCTCAAATACAGGGCATAGCCATGGCTGCAGCTTTACAAGGCCAGACATACAATAAATTCTTAAAAGGAGTAAACAATGTAAATAATAATAGAGGCTCTCCACAATCCTATAAATGTAATTCAGCCAGGCATATGCAACATCAATGTCCACTAATAAATAATTCTGCCCCCCGATACTGGAGGTGGAGGACAAAGACTGCCACCTTCTTTATGTCCAAGATGATATAAAGGATTTCATTTGAAAAAGGATTGCAGATCTTGATTTACAAAAGATGGGATTTCCCTGCCTCCCCTTCACTCACAAGAACAGGAATCAAAAAACGGATTAAGGAGCCCACGCCAGGCCCGACTACAAAAATGGGGCTACAATCAAACAAGAACTCCAGAGAAATATTTGGTAGCTCAATTTCCAACTTGGCCAGAGCAACTCCAGGACTAGATCTTTACAGTAATGAGACTATTATTTTAACCCCTGATATGGAAACTACTTTAGTATGTTCAGGAACATTTGTACCTTTGTCTAAAGGGACTATGGGATTAATATTAGGAAGAAGCTCTGTAACTCTGCAAGGACCACAAATTGCCCCCAGAGTTATTGATTCAGATTTTACTGGAGAAATAAAAATCATGTTACTCCCTCCAAATAAAACTATACAAATATAGAAAGGACAGAGAATAGCTCAATTGTTACTAATTCCTTTAGTACAGACAGCAAATACATGTATGAAAAAAGAAAGGAAAGCAAAAGGGTTTGGTTCCAGTGATGTTATTGCTTGGGTACAGAAGGTAGATGAAAATAGGCCCATGAGGACTATATTAGTAGAAGGACAAAAGATAACAGGATTTTGGGATACTGGAGCAGATGTCTCC
>PVLC010039613.1:0-14225 GCA_004027655.1 Graphiurus murinus
TCTTTTTTAAATGTTTATTTATTTTTAACTTATTGGTGTATTGTAATCATACATCCTGATGAAGTTCAGAATGTTAAAGGCATACATGCACATAGCACTCATTTAGCCTTCCCCCAGTTCCCACCCTATTCTCTCCCCTTTCCCTTCTTCCCATGTTCAGCACAGTGACTGCCTTTGATGTTGAAGTATTTCCCTCTTTCCCCCTCTCATCTCCCTCAGGTAGGTTGCTTTCTTCACTCATCTAAGGTTTCTCTTCGTCTGTGGTCCCTCCTATGTCCCATTTTTTCCCTAGCTTCTGCATATTAGGGAGAACATACAATTTTTTTTTTTTTTTTACTTTTTGTGACTAATCTCACTTAACATGACATTCTCCAGTTCCATCCATTTCCCTGCAAATTACATGATTTTGTTCTTCTTTATGGCTGAGTAAAATCCCATTGTGTACATATCCCATAGTTTTGTAATTCATTCATCTGTTGATGGACATCTTGGCTGGTTCCATAGTTTGGCAGTTGTGAATTGTATGGATATAAACATAGATACACATACATTGATCTGATAGTTTGATTTCCATTCTTTTGGGTAGATACCCAGAAGTGGTATTGCTGGATCATATGGTAGGTTCATTTCCATTCATCTGAGGATCCTTCATACTGTTTTCCAAGGTGGTTGTACTAATCTACAATCCCACCAAAAATATATTAGGGTTCCCATTTCTCCACATACTCACCAGCATATGTTGTTTGTGTTTGTAATGATTACCATTCAAATTGAGGTTAGGTGAAATATCAAGGTAGTTTTGATTTGCATCTCTCTGATTGCTTATGATGTTGAACATTTTTTTATACATTTATTGGCCATTTATATTACCTCTTGTGAAGTATCTATTTAGTTCACTTGCCCATTTTTTGATTAGGTTGGTGGTTTTTGTTTTTTTGGAGGGTTTTTTTTGGTGGTTTCTTGAGTTCTCTGTATAGTCTAGGTAGATATTAGTCCTCTATCAGAGAAGTAACTGGCAAAAAGTATTCTTTCATTATGTCTGCTCTCTGTTGAGGTTCTTAATAGTTTTCTTTGCTACACAGATCTTCAGTTTAATGCAATCCCACATATTAATCCTCTTTTTAATTTCTTGTGCCTTTGGGGTCTTGTTAAGGAAGTTTTTACCCATGTCTATGTGTTGAAGTGTTGGATCTATGACCTCTTCAAGTAGCTGCAAGGTCTCTCATCTGATTTCCAGGTCTTTGATCCATCTTGAATTGATTCTTGTGTAGGGTGAGAAAGTGGGGTTTATTTCCATTTTTCTGCATATTGACAACCAATTTTGCTAAGACAATTTATTGAAGATTCTGTCTTTTTTCCGGTGTTTTTGTTTTTTTGCCCCTTTGTCAAAAACCAATTGGATATTAGTGTGTGTATTTGCTTCTGAGTCTTCTCTTCTGCTTCATTGGTCTATGTGTCTGTTTTTATGCAGATACCATGCTGTTTTTATTACTATGGCTTTGTAGTATAGTTTTTAAATCAGGTATGCCTCCTGCATGGTTCTTTTTGCTGAGAACTACTTTGGCTATTCTGGGTTTTTGTTGTTGTTGTTCCAAGTGAATTTAAGAACTGATTTTTCTATGTCTATGAAGAATCACCTTGGTAATTTAATTGGTATTACATTGAATCTGTAGATCATTTTTGGAAGAATGGCCATTCTAACATTTATTCTGCCCATCCAAGAGCATGGGAGGTCCTTCCATCTTCTAAGATCTTATTCAATTTTTTTTCAATATTTTATAATTTTCCTTGTAGAGGTCTTTTACTACCTTGGTTAGGTTTATTCCTATTTTATTTGGTGGGGGAGGGGGTATTGTGAATGGAAATGTTTTCTGGAATTCTCTTTCAGTGGATTTATGGATGGCATACAGAAAAGCTTCTGCTTTTTAAGATTGATTTGTAATCTGACATTTTGCTGAATTTGTTGATCAGTTCTAAACACATTTCAGTTGAGTTTATTGGGTCTTCTAAGTATGTCATCTGCAAATAGAGATAGTTTCAGTTCTTCTTTTCCTATTTGTACACCTTCGATTTTCTTCTTTCATCTTATTTTTCTGACTAGTCTTAAGTACTATATTGAAAAGGAATGGTGATAGTGGACATCCTTGTCTTGTTCCTGTTTTTAAAGGGAACTCTTATAGTTTTCTGTATTCAATATGATGTTGGCTGTGGGACTATTGTATATGGCCTTTATGATGTTGAGGTATGTTCCTTCTATTCTGATTTTCTGCAGGGTTTTTAGCATGATTGGGTGTTGGATTTTGTCAAATGCTTTTTCCACATATATTGAAATGATCACATGGTTTTTGTCCTTAGTTCTGTTTATGTGGAGTATTATGTGGATTGTTTTTCAAATGTCGAATCAGCCTTGCATCCCTGGAATGAAGCCAACTTGGTCATGGTGTATAATTTTTTTGTTGTGGTTTTGAGTGCATGTTGCTAGTAGTTTGGTTAGATATTTTGCATCTAAGTTCATCAACAATATTGGTCTGTAGTTTTCTTGATCTGTATTTGGCTTTGGTATTAATGTGATGTTGGCTTCACAGAATGTATTTTAGGAGAGTCCTGTCTCTATTTCATGGAATATATTGAGACATATTGGGGTTAGCTCTTCTATACAGGTTTTATAAAATTCAGTTGTAAAACCATCTGAACTTGGGCTTTTCTTTAATGGTAGGCTCTTTATTGCCACTTCAATCTCTTTGATTGCTATTTGTTTAGATTTTCTTTATCTTCTTGATTCAATTTAGGAAGGTTGTATGTGTCTAGAAATTTGTCAATTTCTTCTAGATTTTCCATTTTGTTCTGTATAGTTCTTCAGAGTAGTGTCTGATAATCCTCTGGATTTCTGAGCTGTCAGTGGTAATATCTTTTTCATCTCTTATTTTACAAATTTGGGTTGATTCTCTTTTTCTTTTGGTTAAGTTGGCTAGTGGTTTATCTTATTTTTTTTAAATCAGCTTTGGGTTTTGTTGATTTTTGTATTTTTTTATTTCTCTACTTCATTTATTTCTGCCATGATTTTAATGATTTACTGTTTTCTACTGGCTTTATGATTAGACTGTTCTTGTTTTCCACAGGCTTTGAGGTGTGTCATTATGTTATTCAGTTATTTTCTGTTCTTATATGAGCACTTAGTGCTATGAATTTTCCTCTTAATACCACCTTCAAGGTGTCCCAGAGATTTTGATATGTTGTGTCTCTCTTTTTGTTTCTAGGAATTTCTTAATTTCTCCTCTTATGTCTTGTATGATCCATTCCTCATTCAGTAGTATGGTGTTCAGTCTCCATGTGTTTATGACATTTCTGTGGGTCTTCTTATAGTTGATTTCTAGTTTCATACCATTACTATGTGAAAGATGCAGGGGATTATATCTCATTTTTTTGAATTTGCTAGTTCTTGCTTTGTGGCCCAGGATATAATCTATTTTGGAGAAGGTTCCATGAGTAACTAAAAAGAATGTGAATTCAGCTGTAGTTGGGTGGAATATTCTGTATGAGTCTAGTAGAACCATTTTGTTTATGGGGTTCTTTAGGTCTGAGACATCTTTATTGGCCTTTTGTTTAGAAGACTGGTCTAGTGGTATGAGAGGACTATTGAATTGGGATCTATGTGTGACTTAATGTCACAAAGAGTTTGTTTTATGAAAGTGGTTTCACATATATTTGGGGTATAAACGTGGACTATCGTTATTTCCTCTTGTTAGATTGTTCCTCTTACCAGTAAAAAATGACCTGCTTTGTCACTTCTGATAAGCTTAAGTGTGAAGTCTATTTTGTCTGATATGAGAGTTGCTACCCCTGCTTGTCTTTGAGTTCCATTAGCATGTATTACCTTGCTCCAGACCTTCGCCTTTAGTTTGTATTTGTAAGGTATGTTTCTTACAGACAATATACAGATAAATTATGATTTTAATCCATTTTGACACCTTATGTCTTTTGACTGGGGAGTTGAGGCTATTGATTCCAGCATAATTATTAAGAGATATTTAATTCCAAAAATTTTGAGTTTTAACATCTATTTGAGGTAGTTTTGTTCTTTTTTGTTTAGTTGTTCATTCGATGGAAGTCATTGTTTCTTTGGTTGTGGTGTTTATTAATTCTTTTTAATTTATCTCTTTGTAATTTTCTCTATTGTTGGTTCAGAAGACAAATCTTTCAGGTTCTGCTTGTCGTGGAATATTTTTATTTCCCTATCAATCTTAAAATATATCTTTGCTGGGTAGAGTTTGGAATATGTTGCTCTAGGCCCTCCTGGCTTTCATGACTTGGTTCGAGAAGTCTAGAGTGATTCTTATTGTTCACCTCTGAATGTCACTTGGTCTTTTACTTTCATTGCCTTTAAGATTCTCTCCTTGGCCTCTACATTAGTCAATCTGATTATTTTATAACATGGTGAACCTTTTCCCTGATCTTGTCTAATGGGGTCTTTATATGTTTCCTGTACCTGTATGTTAACCTTGTTTTCTATATTTGGAACATTTTCTGATATTACTTCTCTAAAAAGATTTTTGATTCCCTTGGTTTCATCTTTTATCCCCTTGTCTTTGCCCATCATTCTTAGCTTTGCTCTTTTAAAGTTGACCTGATCTCTTCAATGTCCAACTCATGCTGTTGAATTTCTTTCTAAATCTCATACTGTGCCTTCATTTTTGGAGTGGTCATCTAAGAGTGGGATTCTGTTTTCCATGTGGTCTAGTCTACTGTCGATGGTTTGTATTGATGCCTTCATTTCAATTATTGCATTCTTCACTTCCTTCAGTGCTTCTTTTTGATTCCTGTTCAGGGTATTAGATTCTTTATTTGATCATTTCTTTCATGCTCTCTCTGAATTCTGAGAAATCCTTTATCATTTCTACTATTAAAGTTCTGAATCATCCTTCTGGTAATCTCTGCAATTCTGTTTTAGAGGGTTCTATTATTGTGGAATTGTGGGGACTCATGTTTTCTTTGCTATTCTTCCTTCTCATGATTTCAAGTTTCTTAAGTTTATATCTTTGTTGCTTTTGATAGCTCTCTCTCTCTCACTCTGTAGGTTTTCTATTTCTAATCTCTCTCCCTTTATGTTATCTTATTCTAGAGGTAGATATTTACTTCTAGGTGTACCTTAAAAGTGAATAGCCTCTACTGTGTAAGTATTCTCAGATTTCTGTTGTACATTTTTCACCCTTTAATACTGACTTTGAATTCTGTGTCCCATATCACCCCACTAGTATTCTATATGTATATCGTCAGAATTGGGTTGCAATTACTCTAGGGCTCTGACTGCCTGCTGCAATGGGAATGTTGATGGGTTCCAGGTCACCTCTGTAATAGGGAGTAGACTCAGAGGTGTGAGCATAGCAGTTTGTGCCTTGTGCATTTTTAAATTTCAATGTATGAACTGTTGGGTAGTTCTGTCTGTCAGCTGTGTCTGTCAGTGGTGTTTGTCATTAGTGTCTGGCAGTCCTTTCTGATGGATCACCTGTCTGATTCAACCTCAGCGGTAGTGATTTAGAGGAGTCAGCTGGTAGATTATATATATATATATATATATTTTATATATGGGCAAATTGTGTTGTATTAAATGGTGAAGGCTGAGTAAGGAGGAAGGAGCTGAAGTAAGGAATGCAAGAAGAGGGTAAAGTAGAGAATAGAATCAAGTAGAACAAGTTTAATGTAGCTAGGTAATTAGAGATATTGGAGATAAATGAGAATTCTAGTAGCCAGTATAGTATAATTAGGTATAGTGATGCAAAATGTATTTAGTAGAAGGCAGTGGTAGACAGGTTCACTTGGAGTCTGACAGATAAAACAAAGCCTAAAATAAGGGAAGATGATAAGGGAGGAGACAGAAAATAGGGGAAAAGCTTGCAAAATTGGTGGGGGAAAAACAAAACAATAAAATCTTACAAATATACAAGTACGGAGCAGCGGGGGGAAAAAAAGAGTCCTGTTCAGGCTAGTCTCAGTGCAGGGGTGGGACATGGCACTCTCCACTGACCTATCCCTTTGTCTCTCTCTGCCTGCTTCAGTACCTAGTCCTGTTCGGGTTAGTCCCAGTATAAGCATGGGACTCTATGCTCCAGAGAAAAGGCTGCATTAGTCTGTAGCTTTCAGGTATGCTGTATTTCTCAGAGTTTCATGTGCAGCTGCAGCCACAGTCTACTTATGTCCACACCTCTACTGTTTTGGGAGGATAGCTCTTTCCAGTTATCCTGTTAGGATGTTGCACTTACCTCTATTGCCAGCTATGTGGCAATGGAAAGGTTGCAATGGACAGGGAATCGGATGTAGTCGTCCTTCTCTTTTAGTCATGGGGCTGTGGTATTTTGTGACTGGTGTTCTCAATGTTTGCGAAGTAGGCCTCGGGTTGCTGTTTATAAGATTTCTCAGGTCTTCTGAAGTTTCCAACTGGTCCACAGCTCTTGTTCTCACATCTCTGGTTGGTTGTTCTTTTTTCCCTTTTTCAGCCTGAGTGTTTAACAGTGGGCTTGTATGTGTTCTCAAGTTTGTCTAGAGTTCATATCTCCCTTGGAGGTAGTATGGGATGTGTAGTGCTGCTCAGTTTGTATCCTCCAAGATGAGTTAGAGACAGGCTCTTCTAAGTGTCCTTACTCTGTCCCCATCTTGGATCCTCAGGCAGTGTCTCTTCATCCCATTGTTGGGGATGCTAACTTGGATCACGTAAGAAAGTGACACCTCCAGGTTATTCCACTGCATCAGTTATCACTCTCCCCTTGTAATTAATAAGTCATCTCTGGAGAGAGTAGCTACCATTTTTAGATACAATTCAATAAATACTTATTGAGTGCTCACCCTATCCAACACTATTTGAGGTGATAAGGATAACAGAGAAAATAAAACAGATAAAAATCTCTTTCTTCAAAGACCAAGTGGAGGTGGGGGAATCCGGACATTAAACTAATAACATGTTTAATATGCTGGAAGGCAGTTGGAGGGAGTTTACAAAGAGATACGTGTACTTCAATTTTACATAGAGTAATCAGGAGCTTTTCTGTCTCTCTATTCCCTATTTTTCCTTGGCTTAAAATAAGCTTTCATATCCCTATGCCCACCAAAAAACAAACAAAAAAGAAAAAAGACTGCAAAGGGTTAGGACCAAAGGTAGAGAAGGGGAGACCTTTACCCAGCACATGCAAATGGCTCGAGGAGGTGCCATTTGTATGTGTAAGGGATTGCAAAGAGCCAGGGGACTGGAGCAGAGTGAGCTGAGCAAAGAGGAAAGTAACCAATTGTTTTCAGGCTCCTTTCCTGTACAGATGGCAAGAGCACTCCCAAATTCCTACAATGATTTAAAAGGGAAGGGGAAGGAAATTCATTAGCCAGTGTCATTCTGATGTCTATAGGGGAGCTCATTTCAGCCTCAGCTGGCTTGAGAGGCATAAGAGTCCTTCAGAGCCTGTCTCTCTCTAGCTCTTGCCTCTGATTTTTCCTCACCAAGTGGTGGCACAGATGGCCAGCTCAGGCTCAGCCTTTCAAGGTTCTCATTTGGTCCCTCCAGGGGAATGTGAGTGCTTCTTCCAGATAGATTGAACACAAGTCTTGAGAGCAACTACTGGAGACCTTGCCTGGCTCATGCCCCCTTCCTGAGTAAATCCCTTTGGGAAAAGGGGGGGAGAAGAGGGAGAAGGGTTAAATTGACAATGGATGTATTACAAATCCATGCCCAGACACACCCAATCCCACCTAGAAGATAGTGAGAGAATGAATGAGGGGCAATACTCCAAAGGTCCTCACTCTGAGGAAAGGGAGATGTTTTGAGCAGGAGAAAGAACCTCTGTGCACTACCAGTGGATTTACATAATTATACTTTGTCTTCTTTTAAAAAATGATGATCTTGAATTTTAAAGCCCTCCGTAAACAACAATTTGAGTTTCTTTGCCTAGAATATGTTTTTTCAAGGACACTAGTTTCCATCCTTTCCTTCTCAGTCTGACTTTGGGGGGGCTGAGACAAAATAAGCAAAATAATGAATTGAGCACACACCTTCTCAGTGGTCTTTACATGACAAATATGGAGAAAGCTCTGAAGGAGTAGGAGCCGTGGTTTTTGTGTTCATTAAATCTGCTTTTACCTGTTCATAAATACCTAATTCTCCACTGAGATGAGAGGATATGGGGGACATAAAAGTCTTATAGTACCTAAAATGACAATTCTCCTTTGTAACAGCATAATTTTATTAGAGCAATAAGTAGACAAATTTAGTCCCTTAAAAATCAACTTATTTTAAAGCCAATGGACATTGCTAAATGAAAAAAATTGGAAATGAGAAATCAGTGACATTTTATTATACCATTGGCCTTAACACTCATGTTAAACAATTTCACAAACTAAATTAAAACATAAATTCTGTTTTAAGCTAAAAGAAGAAAGGGACTATAGTCATTTTTAAACAATCCCAGGTTTTTGCAATGCTGAACACAAGGCATTCTTTTCTAAAAAAAAAATTATATTATCTTTTTTTAGGAAACAAAGTTGGCAACTAACACCAAACAAAACCTTGATATTTCTAAAAGTCCTACTCTTAAACAGAATCATTCAAATTGGCAGAGTAATCCAGTTGTACTCAATAGTTTAGATCCTATTGGCATGTTACTTACTAGTGTTTGGGGGAGCTCAGATAAAAATGGACTGAAAATAGAGACTTTAATGTGCATCTTCACACTCAGTGAAGAAAATTGAAATTTATACTCCAACAATCTAACCTTCACTATTGCCCAATGCAGACAGAAAATGAACTGACAGACATTGAGAATAGGAGAGTTCTATAATATAGTCATGTGGCAAATTTATCAAAAATAATTGTTTTCTTAATACTCTAGCAATAACCCTACTGAAAATAATGGAATAAAGATTCCCATTCACCATACCCACAGATAAATAAACCTTTGGGAATAATATTCATGAGAAATATGCCACTCTTATATTTTTAAAAACTATAAAATATTTCTGAGCTATAAGAATATAGATTTAAAAACAAGCAATTAAATAAACATACACAGCATTCATATACATTCCAGGTACAGTTAGAAATAAAATTCTGGGGGGCAATTTAGCACTATATAGTAAGTTCTACAAATATGAATACTCTTTAAACCAAGGAACCCTGTGTTAAATTCTATTCTAAGGAAATTATCCTAAATAATTATCATCCTAGAGAGGATGAAAGCTGTTGTTAAAATAGTAACAAAAAAATCTTAACTTTAAAAATAATTAAATGGAAGAAAATCTTTGCCAGCTACTCCTCTGATAGAGGATTAATATCTATAAAGAACTTTAGAAACTTAATACTAAAAGAAAAAAGAACTCAATAAAAAAGGGCAATGGATCTGAATATACACTTCTCAAAAGGAAGAAATACAAATGGCCAATAAATATATGAAAAATGTTCAACATTACTAGCAATCAGGGAAATGCAAGTCAAAACAACACTGAGATTTTCATCTAACTCTAGTTAAAATAGCAATAATCAAGAACAAGAAATGATAAATGTTAGTGAGGATGTAGAGAAATAGAAACCCTATACTCGGTTGGTGAAATTGCAAATTAGTACAGCTGCTATGGAGATCAGTCTGGAGGTTCCTTAAAATACTGGGAATGGAGCCAGCAAATGACCCAGCCATACCTTTCTTGGGGATCTCCCAAAGGAATTAAAGTCAGATTACTACAGGGATCCATGCATTTCCATGTTTATAGCAGCACAATTTACAATAGCCTAACTATGGAATCAGCCTAGGTATCTCAAAATACAAATGGATTATGAAATTATGATATATGCACACAATAGAATTTTACTCAGACATAAAAAAGAACAATTATGTCATTTGCAGAAAAATGGATGGATAGAACTTGAGAATATTTTGCTAAGTGAGATTAGCCAGTCACAGAAAGTGAAAGGTCATATGTTTTCACTCATATGTGGAAGCTAGAGAGAAACCAGGAAACAAACAGGATTTCAGATAAATGAGGGGAGACACTAGCAGAATAGTGGAAACAGATTGGAGGAGGTATTTTGGGAGGAGAAAGGGAAAATACAGTGATTGAAATAATTACATAATCCTCTGTTCATACATAAAGTTATCTGTATCAACATAAATATTATCGAGGGAGGGGTGGGAATGGGGAGGCACCTGGAGGGAAACACACAACAAATGCTGTGTGCCTATATGTTTCTATCACTCTGAACCTCACTATGATGTATAATTACAATGCACCAATATAAAAAAAAATAATTGATTACCTACACTAGGTCTCGTCCATGCACTAGAATTCTGTACAGTCATTAAAATCCTATTTTCAAAAACAGTCTTAAAGTAGCCTCAAACAAGACACTATTAAAGGGAGATACCAAATTGATAAGACAGAACAGTCTCCATTTCATAAAATATACGCATGTAATAGACTCTTAACATTATTAGAGGATACTTTCCCAAGCTTTTCAAATCCCCAAATCTGCAAGCATAACCAATAATTTCTCCCATCAAATGCAATCAGGTATAATGAAATAATGTGACACCTGACTAGATAAACTCTGAAGAGCATGAGGCAGAGAAGTGCTTTTTTCAGGATCCAACAATCCCAGACCACAGGTTGACGCCCCTCCCCTGATGCTCACACCCACTGGAAGAAGGGCCTCGCTTTCAGATGGGCAGTCCCTCCTTTCATTATCTAGAGTCAGTCATAATTTGCCTGCTTGTTTCTGATGTGTCCTGAATCTTCCAACCAAACTCAGAACTTGTTTTAATCAGTCTAAATAGTGTTTTTCACAGATTGCTGACCTCCACTCTCAGAATTTTTGAATCAGTGGGCCTGGGATGGGGCCTGATTTTGTATTTCTGAATTCCCAAGTGATCCTGATATTGCTGGTCCAGGGAACAGGTGTTGAGAAACACCGTGCTATACTTATACCTCAGAGAGCTGTATCATTTTTGTCCTGCGTTTTTAGTCCTTTCACATCAGATTTTCGCTTGTCCCTTCTCCTCACGTCTCCCAGTTACCAGTCTGTCTATCATTAATTAACAATATTACTCAATTCGTTACTTCTGAGGTGCTTCTCTTAATTTTCTGTTCACTGGGAAAAATAAATATCCAAGCTTATTAGATCCCTCTTTAAAGATGAATAGGTAATGAAAATGTGTTATATAAACAGAACAGAATTTTACTCAGTCATAATGAACAACAAAATTATGTCATTTGCAGGAGAATGGACAGAACTAGAGAATATTATGCTAAGTGAGGTCAGCCAGTCTCCAAAAGTCAAGGGTCATGTTTTCTCTCTTAAGTGGAAGCTAGAACAAAAAAATGAAAGCAAAAAGGACCAGTCAAATGAAGAAACAAAACAGTAGAATAGTGGGAGGGAGTGGGAGAGGAAAGTAGAGAGAGAAAAATAAGGATTGAGGAAGGGAGCAGTTCAAATAAAGTTATATCCATACGAAAAGTTTTCACTACTGATCTCACTAACATTTATGGGAAGGGAACAAAGGGGAGGGTAGGTGGATGTGTGGGGGAGGGAAATACACCCAAGTGATATGTGCATGTATATTTCACATTGAATCTCAGTAAAATATATAATTACATTGCACCAATAAAAGTATTTAAATTATTTTTTTAAAAATAAAAACATGTTCAAAGATAGTGTTTTCCAAACTTTGGTGATTTACTTACCAAAGTTCATGATGTTTATCAAACTCTTATTATTTTTATTTAAATATTTTAATATGTTATTCTTGGAGTCATAGGTTTTATCTTTTAATTATTTTTTCTAATATGTCTTAAAATAAGTATCTATCAAAGGGAAAGAGCATCTAATAAACTCTCATGCATTGACACGATTGTTATTGATTCCATAGAAACTACATGGAAATACCAGCTGAATGAATACTGAACAGTGACCTGTGTATAGTTCACAGAGTCTACCAGGAAGAGAACAATGGCTTAATCCAGATAAGTGTCTTTTACAGCACCTAGAATCGAGGGGATCTTTTGGGACAAGCCAAAAGATTACCATCCTTGACTGGCCTGCTCAAGTTAATTTTAATTCCAGATCAGTGAATTCTATGCTGCTTCTCTCCAAAATCCAAGAGGCAATAACCACTTATTTAGATAATAAAAGGTATACTTAAAGCAATACAAATATACTTGCCTTTAGGTCATGAGTTATCAAACTTTCACTGTAAAGAGCCAGATAGTAAATATTTTTTTTAGTTCCAGGGCCATGCTGTCTGTCACAGCTCTATCATTGTAGCACAAAAATAGCCATAGATGATTATTAAATGAATAGGTATGACTACGTTCCAATGAAACTTTATTCATGGACAGTAAAATTTGAATATGATGCAAGTTACTATGTTACAAAGTATTATTCTTCATTTGTTTGATTTTCAACTATCAAATAGTATACAAAAACATTCTTAGATCAAAAGTCATAGAAATAAGAAAGAGAAATAGGTAGTAGACCATATGTGGGCTATAGGCCAGTTTGCCAAGCCCTGCTTTAGCCACCAGGGTTGGCAATTTTACTGCCATATAAAGTGTTGGAAGACAAAGAATCAAGTATTCATGATATTTTTCCCTGAATATTTCCTTACACATATGAAAAAATACTAAGGCAATAAAAACATGCAGTTTATCCAAAATCAATTTTTAAACAGTTTTAAGAACCATAATTAATTACTCACACATTAAAGTCCATTGTGAGGCTATTCAAAAACAGGACACATTAATACTAGAGCTTTAACATTTGTGCTTCTCCCCATTAAGATCTGTTTTCATTTTATATGGGGATTTAGACATCTTTGTCCAGGAACAAATTAATTTATGCAATACACAAAATGGTTATTCAATAATTACTCTAAGGGAATTTTGACTGAGATCAAACATCAAAAGGAAATAGAAGTCAAAGTTCCCAGCTGGTGGTTCCAGAGAGTTCATGTAGCCAACACTGGGAGATACTGGACACTGCAAGGTCTAGAGTTAGGAAACCTGAGACCAGCAGTCCCTGCATGGCTAAGATCAAACCAAGAGGGCAAGTCACTTGTTGTGTTGAAGAGCACCTCTCTTCTTATGCAAATTGCTAATCAGTTATCTCACAAAACTTTCATGAAAATGAAAGGGAAAAAAATCCTCTGTAACAGGAAAAGAACACAAAAATTAATGAAATCTAGAAGAGAAATCTCAGAGAGTTGGAAGCAGAGAAATAATCTGACCATAATCATTAAATAACATAACAAGTAGCCTCACTTTGAGGAACATGGCCATCATTTCACACTATGTTTTGAAAACAAACAAAAAAACTTACACTGAGCTATTATATTGATTTGTGGAGCTCACTGCTAAATGACAGAATAGCATGAGAATTGAATCATGGCATTTTCATAAATATTATTTACAATTTTGTAGTTGAAGTTCAAGTCATGTGAGTTCAAACTTGAAATTAGGAATTAAAAATCTTCTGTTGTCTCCAAACTAATATCAATGTAAACACAGTCAAGCCGTTTGTCAATTCTGCGTGTGTGTTTAAGTCATCTCAAAGAGCAGTTGCTGTATTTTCCCTTCTCTTGGGAAGTGAAAAGTATCCATCATTAATTCTCCAGCCAACATGAGCTTTGCAGTCATACTGCGGGACTAATCCAAAGGGTGTGACTGCACAGCAGTGTCTAGTAAGCCACAGCAGGTCTGAGGTCAGGTTAAAAGACTTCAATTAAGAAGAAGAATAAAATGAAACATTATTTGACACTTAGGTCAATATTTTCCCTTCAAACTGATGTAGCCAAACTGGGGGAAAAAAATCACTGCATATACATCAAAAAGCAGCAAATATGAGACCTCTGAAAAATATTAAAGAGAAGAAAAGTAATTAAACAGAAAAAACATGTGGTACATAGACACAATTTTATTCAATCACATTATTATTTTACCTTGTAAATCAACTGATTAGATAATAATTGAAATTGAAAGAATTTAACATAGTGCTGGCTGAATGCCAACTACTATTGTTCATTGGTATCACCGGATAGATGCAAATTGATTCATAATTGCTGACCACAGTGGATTGGATTTTGGGTCCTCTGATCTGGCAAATAAATTCCACCAAGACTATGCTTTTCAATAAATTTATATGAACTTCAAAAATAACAGTCTTTTAGTGGGGCACAGTGGTAGATGCCTGTAATCACAGCTACTGG
>PVLC010039614.1:0-14166 GCA_004027655.1 Graphiurus murinus
TTTTTTTTTTTTTTTTTTTTTTTTTTTTTTTTTTTTTTTTTTTTTTTTTTTTTTTTTTTTGCAGTACTAGGAATTGAACTCAGGGCGTTCTACCTCCGAGCTATACCCCCAGCCCTATTTTTTATTCTTTATTTTGAAACTGGGTCTCACTAAGTTGTGGAGTGCCTCACTAGGTAGCTGAGGCTGGCCGTGAACCTGGATCCTCTGGTCTCACCTCCCAAATGCTGGGATTACAAGTGTGCGCCACCACGCCCGGCTGTTATTTGATTTCTTGATGATTGTCATTCTGATTGGGGTTATATGGAATTTCAGTGTAGTTTTGATTTACTGATTGTTAATGATGTTAAACATTTTTTCATTTGAATCTCTTCTTTTGTGAAGTGCCTATTTGATTCAGTTGCCCATTTCTTGATTGGGTTGTTTTTTTAGTGTAAAGTCTTTTAAGTTCTTTGTATATTCTAGATATTAGTCCTCCGTCAGAGGGATAGCTGGCAAAGATCTTCTCCCATTCCATGAGCTTTCTCTTTAGACTCTTGATGGTTTCCTTTGATGTGTGGAAACTTTTTAGTTTAATGCCATTCACTTATTAATTCTTGTTTTAATATCCTGAACATTGTGGGTCTTGTTGAGCAAGTTTCCATCTATGTCTATATGTTAGAGTATTGAACCTATGCCCTTTTCTAAGTAGTTTCACCATCTCTGGTCTAACTTCCAGGTATTTGATCCATCTTGAATAGATTCCTGTGCAAGGTGAGAGGTAAGTATTTAGTTCCAGCTGGGCGTGGTGGCGCACGTTTGTAATCCCAGCATTCCGGAGGCTAAGACCAGAGGATCTGGGTTCACAGCCAGCCTCAGCTACCTAGTGAGGCACTCTGCAACTTAGTGAGACTCGGTTTCAAAATAAAGAATAAAAAAAATAGGGCTGGGGGTATAGCTCGGAGGTAGAATGCCCCTGAGTTCAATCCCCAGTACCGGAAAAAAAAAAAAAAAGAATTTAGTTCCACTTTTCTACAAATGAATAACTAGTTTTCCCAACATCATTTGTTGAAAAGGCTGTCTTTTCTCCAGCATATGTGTTTGGAACTTTTGTAAAAAATCAGTTGGCTATAGGTGAGTAGATTTGTTTCTGTATCTTCTATTCTGTTCCATTGGTCTATGTGTCTATTTTTGTTCCAATATCATGCTGTTTTTATTACTATGCCTCTATGGTATCATTTGAAGTCAGGAATTGCAGTGCCCTTTCATGGTTCTTACTGCTGAGAATTGCTTTGGCAATTCTGGGTCTTTTGTTTCTCCATATGAAGTTTAGGACTGATTAGTTCTATGAAGAATGAAATTGTTATTTTGATAGATTTCATTGAATCTGTAGATCACTTTTGGTAGAATGACCATTTTGATAACATTTATTATTCCTATCCAAGAGCAAGAAAGATATTTCCATCTTCCAATATCTTCTTCAATTTCTTTAATGTTTTATAATTTTCATTGTAGTCTTTTACCTCTTTGGTTAGGTTTATTCCTGCCTATTTTATTGATTTTGAGGTTATTGTGAATGGAATTGTTTTCTGTATTTCTTTCTCCATGGATTCACAGTTGGTATATAGAAAAGCTACTGAATTTTTTAGGTTGATTTTGTATCCTGTGACTTTGCTGAATTTGTTAATCAGCTCTAGTAGTCTTTTGGTTGAGTTTTTTGGGTCGTCTTGCAGATGACAAGACCATGTCATCTGCAAATAAATACAATTTAATTCCTGTTTTCATATTTGAATTCCTTTGATATTCTTCTCTTGTCTTATTGCTCTGGCAAGAATCTTGAGGACTATATTGAAAAGAAGTGGTAATCGTGGGTATCCTTGTCTTCTTCCTGATTTTAAAGAGAATTCCTACAGTTTTTCCCTATTCAGTATAAGTTTGTCTTTGGGTTTTTTCGTATATTGGCTTAATGATGTTGAGGTAGGCTCCTTCCATTACAATTCTCTGCAGTGTTTTTAACATGAATAGGTGTTGGATATTGTCAAATGCTTTTTCAGTGTCTATTGAGATGATCACATGATTGTTGTTCTTAGTTCTATTTATGTGGGGAATAACATGTATTGATTTGAATATGTTGAATCAGGCTTGCTTTCTTGAGATGAAACCAACTTAGCCATGGTGTACAATTTTCTTGATGTGGTTTTGAATGTGCATGGCTAGTATTTTGCTTAGAATTTTTACATCTATGTTAATCAATGATATTGGCCTATAATTTTATTTCTTGAGGTATCTTTATTTAGTTTTGGTATTAATGTGACACTGGTATTATAGAAGAAGTTTGGAAATATTCTATTTCCTTTGATTTCACAGAATAACTTGTGGTGAAGTATTTAGTTTAGTTTTTCTGTAAAGGTTTTATAGAATTCAGCTGGTAATCTGTCTGGACCTGGGTTTTTCTTTGATGACAGATTTCTAGAAATCTGTCAATTTCTTCCATGTTTCCTAATTCATTAGAATATAAATTTTCAAAATATTTTCTGAAGATCTTTTGAATTTCCCCACTGTCTGTGATGGTGATGTCTCCTTTTTCATTTCTGATTTTAGTAATTTGGGTTAATTCTCTATTTCTTTTGGTTAGGTTGGCTATGAGTTTGTCAATCTTGTTTTTCTTTTCAAAAAACCAGCTTTTTGTTTTGTTGATCCTTTGATTTTTTTTCTATTTTATTGATTTCTGCTCTGCTTTTAATTATCTCCTGCCTTCTGGTTTTGGGGTTAGATTGTCCCTGTTTTTCTAGGTCCCTGAGGTGTGTCATTAGGTTGTTTATATGATGACTTTCTAATTTTCTTAGAAGGGCATTCAGTGCTTTAAATTTTCTCTTAATACTGCCTTCACAATGATCCATAGATTTTGGTACACCATGTCTCTATTTTCATTTAGTTCCAGGATTTTTTAAATTTATCTCCTTATTTCTCTTCTAATCTGGTTCTCATGCAAGAGTGTATGACCAGTACCCATGCATTTATATAATTTTGTTTGGTTTTCTTGTTGTTTTTGTCTACTTTCATTCTGTTGTGATATGAAAAGGTGCAGGAAATTATATTACATCTTTTGAATCTGCCAGTGCTTGCTTTGTGACCCAGATGTTTTGTATTTTGGAGAATGTTCCATGGGCAGCTGAGAAGAATGTGTATTTAGCTGTTGCTGGTTGAAATATTCTGTATATGTCTATTAGGTCCATTTGGTTTATAGTGCTCTTTAGGTCAGAACGTCTTTACTCATCTTTTGTCAGGAAGATCCATCTAGTGGTGTGAGTGGTGTGTTGAAATCTCCCAGTATTATTGTATTTGGGTCTATTTGGGACCTGATGTCCTTAAGAGATTGTTTTACAAACATGCGTGCACCCACATTTGGGGTGTACATGTCTACTATCATTAATCTTCTCATTGAATTGTTCCTTTTATTATTAAGAAGTGCCCCACTTTCTCTCTTTTGATGTGTTTAAGCTTAAAGTCTGTTTTGTTGGATATGAGCATTGCTACCCCTGCTTGGTTTTGGTCTCCATTTGCATGGTATATCTTTTTTAATTCTTTCACTTTTAGCATATGGAGATCTTTGACTGTAAGGTGAGTTTATTGTAAGCAGCATATATTTGGGATTGTATTTTTTAATCCACATTGCCAGTCTTTGTCTCTTATTTGGGGAGTTAAGACCTTTGACATTCAGTGTTATTATTGAAATAAGATTTTTGTTTCCTGTCATTTTGTGTTCTATTTTCTGTTTGACATAGTATTATTTCTCCTTTGCTTAATTTCCCACCTGGAGGAGTTCTAAATTTCTCTAGTTCTGGAATTTGTTTCTTTTTTTCTTCTTTGTGATTTATTTCTTTTAGTATTTTCTCTAGTGCTAGCTTGGAAGTCATGAATTCTTTAAGTTTTTGCTTGTATTGGAATGTTTCCTTGTATTGGAATCTGGAGTGACTTTTATTGTTTTGCCCATCTTTTTGTTCTTGATGCTCTTAAGATTCTTTCCTTGGCCTCTATTTTAGTCATTTTAATTATTATTTGGTGTGGGGAGGTCCTTTCTTTGATCTTATCTTAACAGTGTTCTGTATATCTCCTGTATATGGATATCCAAGTCTTTTTCTATATTTGGAAAATTTTCTGAAATTATTTCTTTGAAGAGGTTCCTGATACCCTTTGAAAAGGATTTTAGACCTATGTCTTTTATCTGCAAGTTAGGATGTTCTGTATTGTCCCATATTTTTTGGATGTTTGTCCCATATTTTTTTGTGTTGTTGTAATGTCTTCTGTATATTGTTGACTGTGCTTTCAGTTTTGAATGAACTGTCTCCCAAGAGTGATACCCTTTATTCCATGTGGTATAGCCTTCCAGAGTTGGTTTTCTGTCTTCAATTCATTTGTTGACTCCTTCATTTTGTTCAGAGCCTCTTTCTGTTTCTTTCTTAAAGCCTCAATTTCCTACTTCATTTCCTGTACATTTTCTTTGAGGCCTTTCATCTCATTGAAGATCAAAATTCAGAATTCTCCTTTTGGATTTCCTGCAGATCAGTATTGGTAAACTCCCTTGTTGTTGAGTTGTGGGAGTTTATTTTTTCCTCACTGTTCCTCATTCTCATACTTTCAGAATTCTCAGGTTTGTTTTTCTATGGTCTTGGCATCTTCTTCCTTTTTGTGTCTGAATCCTGTGTACATTTGTTATACCTTTATAATAAGGCCTATTCTGGGGTATATATTTTCCTCTACCAATCTGACTCCTATAATCTAACTTTTATGTTTGTCTCCCAGAGTCTCTTTAACTAGATATAGTTCTTAGTGAAGGCAAATAGGAGTCGGCTTGACTGCAATCTGCTGTGCTCTCTAGGTCCAAACTCCACAGGACTAGAGACTATGATGTTCTATTCTATAGCCTGCTCTATGGGTCTTATTGCACCTCAGAGACCACTGCTGCTCTGCTGATTATGAGCCCATGATACTGCAGAACACTGACCTCTGGCCTCTCTGACCAGTGGACTTAGGCTCAGCAAAGCAGGTGATTGCTATGCTCTGAGCTTGTGGCCAGCTCACTGAGCTTTGATGGCCTCTGGGACACTACTCCAGATCTGCTTGTACTGTGATAAAGTGAAACCTTGCTGAACCACTGGCCTTTTGGCATGACCTGGTCTACATGGCACTGCTGCCACTGGCCCAAGGTCTAGCAGGGAAAGATTCCATAGTTCCAAGCCAGGGTCTTGGATGGTTCAGTTCCTTAGCTCCAGGGATACCACACACTTGCCTGGGCAGCTGTAATCATGGGATCTCTTGCTGGCCTCCAGTGCTGGACCCTGCAGTGCCCAAACACAGCCAGACACAAGTTCACAGCATTCTGAGCCTGCCACTTGGTAGGCTCAGCAATTTCCCCCAGGCACCATGGATGAGTGTCCTGCGGTGATCCCTAGAGACCCTACCAGGGCTCAGTGAACCACAGACTGCAGTTCTCTCCCACCAGGATGTCTCTACTAGTTCATTTCCTAGTTCATGTTTCTGCTGTATCCAATAGTAGCCTCACCCTCACCTCTTCAGGGGTGATTTGTAAAGTCTCATACACCATGAGTCTATTTCCTTGCCACGCAAGTCCCTGTGGTCACACAGGGCAATCTCCTACTGGGATGGCTGGTTAACTTACAGACTGATGGGTGCTGTTCTGGGTCCCTGCTGGAAGAAATGGGTTCAGCTGCATCTGCAGGGCCTGGCAGATTCACCTGGTCTGCCAGGTTCATGTGGAGTGAAATGCTGACTACTTTCAATGATGGTCTATAGTCACGAGCCTCACAACAATCCACAGTTTCTTTCTGGTGGTCTCTAGGAGTTTCAGTGCTGGCAGCCCCCAGCTCTGGTGCAGACTGACCAAGATGATGCCACTGCTGCTGCCAATCTTCAATTACCAAGTGAGATGCATGGAGCTCTTTACAGGCCTTTGCTCTTTCTTCTAGTTCTGATTTCTCTGCTTTTCAACTTTTGTTGTTTTTCACTGCTTTTCATTTTCACTACTTTTCTCTCTTGTCAAGAACAGTCTTCCTGGTGTTTGAGTTTCGAGTCTCAGAGCACCTGAATCCTGCTGTCTCCCTCTGTTGCCATCTTCCTTATCCTCTGTGGCCTCCTGATCTTACCACCTGGTCACATGGAAATAGCCTCAGAGAGGAAGGTAGCATTCACCCTCATCTCCTGGAAACATTTGGAGTCACCACAGTGTTCTCCAATACTCCATTTTATTTTCTATATATATTGGAGCATCTCCTGGCTGAGGATTGAGAAGATAAAGTTAGGATGGGATGACCCCATGGCTGTTATCCTCTATAACACATCCTAAGGGAAGATATCACTAATGGTCACAGCTCTCCTCCCCTGGCTCATATTTGTAAGTCTTCTTCCAAACAGATCTCCAGGAAAATTTTTCCATAAATTTTGTTGTTGGGATGATATCAATAGCAATAGCACTATTAGTCACAGGAAGAGTACTAACATCTCACAAGCACTTCTTGTAAGCACATTTGTTAAGCACTTTGCTACATTACCATGCTAATTCTTCTGTCAACACAATGAAGAGAATACTATTACTACACTTATTTTTCAGATAAAGACCCTGAGGTTCAGGGGGGTAAATAATCCACTAAAGGCCACCCCGATTACAAATAACCAGTTGGTTTTTAGAAATTTAAGTGATTTCAGGGATAGACATCACTACCACAATCAAGCACCCCTCCAAAAATCTAGTTCTGTAATTCTAGTATCTTTCCAATAAGGAGTTTCCAGGTTTTGCTTAGAGGAATCCATCTCTGAGGTTTCTCAGGTGTTTAGGAAACAGGCAGAGAGGAGGAGATAGGATATGCCCTCACACTTCTTTGCTTGATCAGAGCAATCTACTTTCACCTGTGTCATATTTGAGATACACCAGCAGTAGATTTCATTGGAAGAAAGGTTTATGTTGTTAAGATTTTAAAACTGGGCATGATAGTAGACAGCTATAATCTCAGTACTTTGGAAGCTGAGACAGGAGGATTGCAGGTTCAAGAAGGCTGTCCTTAGGAACCTAATGAGACCCCCAGCAACTTAGTGAGACCCTAGTTTCAAAGCTAAAACATTTAAGGGCTGAAGTGTAATGCAGAGGCAGAATACTCCTGGGTTCGATCCTCAGATCCTCAATACCAAAAAAAAAAAAAAAAAAGGAAAAAAATTGAGAACACTCCTTATAACTTAGAATAGAATGACTAGTAGAGGGGTGTAAAATAGGAGTATCCTGTACTCTGCTTCACAGTGGGTTTTTAAATCCCAAAAGACATATGTGAAATGAGGGTCCAGCCTCTCCATCCCTCTTGTACATTCTGCAATATTCTCCCCTAAAGAATCTTTTATGGGTTGTCTCTTCCAATCTACTTCCCAGCTTATTTCACCAAGAGATTGATTCCCCACTGCTAGGAATCAGTAGACTCAAAATGCACACCATTTGACTCAAATTTGACTCAAGATGTTTATTTCCATGATGCTCACACTAATGAGAGGGCAAAGCTAAAACGAGAAGTCATCAGAGCAGAGTCGTCAGGAGAAGGAGCTTACACTTTAGCAACCTCTGAAACAATACAAGAACATTAGTATTTCACTATCATATTAGTGAAATACTATTTCCCACATAATACTTTTTAAAGATCAACTTTTATTTCTGATATACTTTTATTGGTGTATTGCAATTATACAATGAGGTTAGAGATGACACAAACACACATGCACACATCAACCGGTGTGTTTCCCTCTGGATCCCGCCCTGCTGTTCTCCTCCTCCCCTTACATGTTAATAAGATGGGTAGTGATACCTTCCTATACAGACAAAGCAGTATTTGAACTGTTGCCTTCCCCAGCCCTCATTGTTCTCCCTCCCCACCTCCTTCTCCCAACCCCTTTTCACCATTTTTCAGATTTTTCTCATTTATCTGAAGTCCCCTTTGTTTCCGATGTTCTCTCTAGATTCTTCCTATGAGAAAAAGCACGAGACCCTTGACTTCCCGAGACTGGCTGATTTCACTTGTAGTATTCTCTGCTTCTATCCATTTTCCTTCAACTGATGTAATTTTGTTTTTATGCCTGAGCAAAACTCCATTGTGTGTATATACCACATTTTCTTTATACAGTCAACTGTTGAAGAACACTAGGTTGACTCCATAATTTAGTTATTGTGAATTGTACTGATATAAACATGAGCTTACCCCTGTGGCTATAGTATTCTGATTCTTGAGGAATGATACTGAGAAATGGTATAGCTGGTCATACAGTGGTTCCACTTCTAGTATTTTGAGGAACCTCTATACTGATCTCCATAGTGGTTGTACTAATTTGCAACTCCACGAACAGTGAATAAAGGCTCCTATTTACCCATATACTTCTCAGCACTTACTATTGTTTGTATTTTTTTGTTGTTGTTGTTGTTGTTTTGCGATACTGGGGATTGAACTCAGGGGCATTCTACCTCCAAGGTATACCCTCAGTCCTGTTTTTTATTCTTTATTTTGAAACAGGGTCTCACTAAGTTGCGGAGTGCCTCACTAAGTAGCTGAGGCTGGCCGCGAACCCAGAACCTCCTGTCTCAGCCTCCCAAATGCTGGGATTACAAGCATACGCCACCACGCCCAGCTCTATTGTTTATATTCTTGATGATTACCACTTTAATTAGAGTTGGATGGTTGGATGGAATCTCAGTGTAGTTTTGATTTGCACTTCCTTGACTGCTAATGATGTTGAACATTTCTCATGTACTTATTGGCCATTTTTCCCACATTATATTTAAGAGGCCTCTTCCTATGTATATTCAGCAAATATCACAGTACCTCTCCACCTTTCCTTCTGAATTATCCCAAAAAACCCCAAGGAGAAGAAATGTTCAGTGCCCAGGAGGCAGCAAAGCCCACAGTGATGCGTTGTGACCTAGTTGTTGCTTAGAAAGATTAGGGTATCGTCTATTATGACACAATTTTTAAAATCCTATCTCCTAATAGCTGTGATAATTCTTCAATGAGATGTACTGGAGTTTCCCTCTAAATCCCCAACTAATAGAGTTGACACTGGAATGGTTTAAAATTATACCCTGGAGTATGACCTAAACTCTAGCTCCAGCTGGAGGAATATGCCTACAAAATATACCTCAGATTCACTTTTTTTTTTTTTTTTTTTTTTTTTTGGCGGTACTGGGCATGGAACCCGGGGACATTCTACCTCCGAGCTACAGCCTCAGCCCTATTTTTTATTCTTTATTTTGAAACAGGTTCTCACTAAGTTGCGGAGGGCCTTACGAAGCAGCTGAGGCTGGCTGCAAACCTGGATCCTCCCAAATGCTGGGATGACAAGTGTGCACCACCACATCCAGCTTTCAGACTTACTTTCATTCCTCTATCAATCTAATGCTACAAAAAGTAAAATGTGGCAAGACCAGTCAGGCCCATATGCAAGACTCCTGTATGTCTTTACAACTGAAGAGTTAAAGAAATTGACATGAAGTTAGGGAACATTTTCCTGTAATTGCAGAGAAACTGAGACCACAGAGGTTCCATGAAATTCTCAAGCTCTCCTCAATTGCAAGTTTTCTGTGGCATAGTGTCTCTCTAAATTGAAAACATTTTCAAAAGTTTGATCTCTAAGACCTTTTTATATTTTCAGAATAAAAACAGCAAGTGGTTAGAATGTTAGCATGGATACAGTTAGGATATTATATAGATCACAAGAGAAGCCTCATGTTTCATTGAAGCTAAAAGCTTAAACACTTTGGACTACAACGATAACATTTTCTAACATTGAAAGTCCAAATTCTAGTAAATAGTATTATTTGAGAAATGATACCCAACTTTGGAAGTCTGAAAAATTTTTTCCAAGAGATTTAATTTGCAGATTTTCTGGAGAAGGGAAGAAAACAAAGAAGAAAGGGGAGATGGGAGGGAGGGGTAGAGGGAGGAATAAAAGGGAGAAGACAAAAGGAAAAGAAAACAGAATGAAAGAGAATAGTAAAGAAAAGGAAAATAATAAGAGAGGGAGTTTGAGTAAGGTCAATACTAAAGAATTCCAAATAAGAATAAGGAGATGAACTCACAGTATAACGGTGACATATAAATCCCATTATTTTCTCCAATATAGAATTGCAATCCTTTTGATGTCAAAACTGAAGAACTGATATATTCAAAAGCTAAGCCTCTCAGTTAAATATGTAAAGCACACATTTCCCTAGAGCTATCAACACCAAGATAGCCCTAGAATTTACACCTTTCCTTTAATCAGTAGAGAATTATTCTAACAGCATTATGTTTGATCACTCTATATTATGGACACATGTTCTTAAACGGATTGTGGCTCAACCTGGATTTACATTTCCCATTCCCTCCTGAATGCCAGGGGGATGATTCTGTAAGCATCTTTGTGGGTGGTAGTGAGATGGGGAAAAGAAAAAAAAAACGTAAGGACAGTCTTCTAGTCTGAAGACTGGGGGTGAAGTCATCTTTTAATTTGAAAAGATTGTAAAAGTTGTATTGATTTTCTCTTAATCCATATAAATTACATTATTTCTTAGGTCAACTTGTCCCAGTTGCCTCTACATTTTACTATCAATACTTGTTTGTTAAAAATCACCTGCTCATTGCAGTCAATATTCTTATAGTTTTTAAACACCTGCCTTGTTCAATGCACTTTTGAGGACATGAATGTTAAGTAGACCAAGTCCATCTTCTGAAGGAGCACATAATTTTACCAGGGCATTGCTCTGTTTCCAGAGTCAGACCACTGGGGTACTCTTTAAATTCTGGCTTCTACTCCTGCCCATGAACTTTCTGATCCAGGAGATCTGGGATGCTAGAAACCTGAACTCATTAACATAACTTTAGATGATCTAGACACATGAAAACCAATGGCAAAGGTAGTGAAAATCAGCAGTGGATACAGCAGATCTCATTAAATCCTGAAAACAATGCTAGAAAGTAGGTATGGTTATGTCAATTAAAAAAATATATAGAACAACTGCTTAGAAAAAATACATGAATACTCAGCTAGAATGTTACAATCCAAGATTCAAACTCAGGTATATTTCATGCAAACAACTAACTCTACAATACATAAGAATGAAGTACTATAAAAGCCAGTGACTATGGGATCACAAAGAGAAACATTATAATGAGGAGGTTGAGGCTGGTGAGAGATGAACTAGATTTCCAAGAACAAAAGTATGAGAGGGGAAAAGTAGAGCTCAAGCAGCTATGGACAGACAAGTGTGCATTACAGGGAGCAGTGCATGAATATGAGCCAGAAAGGGAGGCAGTGCCATATCTCCAGGGCTTTGAAGGAAACAGTAGAGAGTCTGAGCTTGTTTCTTTTTTTAGGCAGATTAAAAACTAAGGTTTGAAGAAGTGGATGGCATGATCTGATTTGTGGTTTTGGAGAATCACTCTGGAAATATGGTGAACAATGGATTGCAAAGGAGAAGAAAACAAAGTCAGAAAAACTAGGAAAAAGGTCTCTTTAACAATCCAGACTTCAAATTGTGCACCATGCACATCCTGGTAATCTCAGCTACTCTGGAGGCTGAGACAGGAAGATTGTAATTTCAAGGCCAGTCTGAGCAACTTAGCAAGTCCCTTAGCAAGAAATAAAAATGTCTGGGGAGGTAGGTTTGTGGTAGAGCATCCCTGAATTCAAACTTTAGTACAGGAAAACAAAAGCCTCAGTACAGGTTTCAGAGGGCATATTGGTGCATGTCTATAATCCCAGTTTTAGGGGACTGAGGTGAGAAGATCACGTAAATCCATGGGTTTAAGGCCAGCCCAGGAAGCAGAACAAGACCCTGACATAATTGTAATAATAGCAATAATAATAATCCAGGCTTCAGAAGATGAATCCCTGGATTTGGGAGTAGAAAAATAGAATGATAAAAATTCTAGAACAATAACAAAGTCATTCCCATTATGTGATTATAAAAAATTATTGTTTTTCCTCTAATTCTTTTTTCTATAATGCTCATTTCAGCTGGAGTAAAAGTCTAATTTAGATAAAACAGAGTATAGAAAAAATTAAACATTATATATTAAATGGATTTAATAAAATCCACCAGTTAATACATTACAATGAATATGATTATAAATGCCTAGTCTGATTTATTGAATGCAGTAAGAATTCTGGAGAAAAGGAGTTAATAAAAGTGGTTAGAATTATTCATACTCAAACATGTTTCAAAAAAAGTTGGCCTGCATGTCATTCTCTAGTTTCATTTTGATGTCAAGGATTCTAAAACACTTTTGATTTATTAATTCAGCACTTATAATGTCCTAAGTACACAATAATAGCTATAGAAAATCCAAGTGTTAATAAGAACTAAGTCAATACTTATCCTCAAGTAGATCACATCAAAAGGAATATAAGAGCCGGGTGTGTTATCGCATGCTTATAATCCCAGCATTTGGGGGGCTGAGACCGGAGGATCCAGGTTCACGGCCAGCCTCAGCTACCTAGTGAGGCACTCTGCAACTTAGTGAGACCTTGTTTCAAAATAAAGAATAAAAAATAGGGGTGGGGGTATAGCTCAGAGGTAGAATGCCCCTGAGTTCAATCCCCAGTACCAAAAAAACCCAAAAAAGAATATAAGTAGATTCACATAAAAAAAAAAAAAACCTCAAGTATGAATGACAATAATATCAGTAGTTCCCCAGAAGAAAACTTATAGGAAGTCTCACTAAATATAGTTATATATGTTGCTGATTATTAGGGAATCTGGCCTAGCATACTTCTCTGGTCTCTTGTGGAAGAGGAAAGTCCTTAGTGTGAGTATTATTGTACATTTTCCTCTGCTTCTAGAGTGTTAGTTCCAGTGGAACAGGAGCTGGGTCAATCTGGTTTTCTCCTTATTTTGTCTAACTCAGCACACTACCCAACTGTCAGCTTGTAGCTGATCTAGATCAGGAGAATGATCTGTCCCACCAGATCCATCTCAAACAACAATGCCCAGGAAGCCTCCTGGTCCCAACACCTCTGCCATTCCAGGCTGGCTCCTCTGACTTCACATAATGTTTGTCCTTGCTTCCTAGGCTTTCTACAATTACCATGTCCTGGAATTACTTGAGATGCTTGTGACAGGAGGGATAAGCTCTCAGCTGGAGCAACATCTGGATAAGGAGAAGTCTAGTGGGATAGGCAACGAAAGCCACACTAGCTTCTTGTCTGGAAGATCACGGTGTAAGCTGGGGCTTCTGTCCTTAGACCAAAGCATTTTATCAGATATTCAAGTGAGTCTACTCTTCTTATAACAGGTTTTCTCATTTCTTTAACTCTCTAGGTTTCTGAAAATAATCCAGGCTGTTTGGGTTCATAGACAGCCGACCACACAGAAATAATGATGACAGCAATAACAAAAATTAACAAAATCTAATGTTCATAGGATATTTTACAACTCACAGTGCATTTTCATGGATTAATTTTATTTTTTGCAACAATCTCAAGAGACAGATAAGACAGTTGTTATATCTATCATTCAGATGAATAATCTAAATCTATAGGAAGCATCAGAGAGTCTGGAAGCTACGATCTGAATTTTTTTCCACAAAGTTTCTGTGTTGGAAACTTAATTTCCAATGCAGCAGTATAAAGGGGTGAGACTTTTAAGAGGATTAAGCCATGAAGACATAAAAGGATTAATGTTGTTATTATAGGAGTAGGTTTGTTGTGTTGAGTGTGGGTTTCCGATAAAAGAATATGTTCAGATCCCTTCCCTTCTCTCTTGTAAATATCATCTCTTGACTTTCCACTTTCTGTCATGAGTTGACACTGCAAAAAGGCTCCTAGATGCAGGCTTCTTGGCTTGCACTTCCCATCTTCTAGAACTATAAGAAATAAATCTTGGTCATCCATAAATTCCTCAGTCTTAGGTGTTCTGAAGCACCTGATAACATTGTATCTTGACAAGGATATTAATAATAATTGTAGTTCATGTTTTTTATGATTGCCATTCTGACTGGAGTTAGGTGAAATCTCAGGGTAGTTTTGATTTGCATCTCCCTGATTGCCAATGATGTGGAGCATTTCCTCATACATTTATTGGCCATTTGTATTTCTTCTTTTGTGAAGTGTCTATTTAGATCCTTTGCCCATTTTTTGATTGGGTTATTTGCTTTCTTAGTTGCG
>PVLC010039616.1:0-14208 GCA_004027655.1 Graphiurus murinus
AACAAGACCCCAAAAGCACAAGCAACTCAAAGGAAGATCAATACATGGGATTGCATTAAACTAAAGAGCTTCTGTGCAGCAAAGGAAACTATCAAGAACCTCAACAGAGAGCCCACAGAGTGGGAGAAAATTTTTGCCAGCTACTCTTCTGATAGAGGACTAATATCTAGGATATACAGAGAACTCAAGAAACTCACAGGCAAGAAAACAAATAACCTAATTAAAAAATGGGCAAAGGATCTAAATAGACACTTCACAAAAGAGGAAATACGAATGGCAAATAAATGTATGAGGAAATGTTCCACATCATTATCAATCAGAGAGATGCAAATCAAAACTAAAACTACCTTGAGATTTCACCTAACTCCAATCAGAATGGCAGTCATCAAAAACACAACAGCAAATGCTGGTGAGGGTGTGGAGAAGTGGAAACCCTAATACATTGTTGGTGGGATTGCAAATTAGTGCAACCACTTTGGAAAACAATATGGAGGATCCTCAGATGAATGAGAATGAACCTACCGTATGATCCAGCAATACCACTTCTGGGTATCTACCCAAAAGAATGGAAACCAAACTATCAGACCAATGCATGTGTATCTATGTTTATAGCTGCACAGTTTACAATTGCCAAACTATGGAAGCAGCCAAGATGTCCATTGACAGATGAATGGATTACAAAACTATGGGATATGTACACAATGGAATTTTACTCAGTGATAAAGAAGAATAAAATTATGTTATTTGCAGGGAAATGGAAAGAACTGGAAAACATTATGTTAAGTGAGATTAGTCAGTCACAAAAAGTTAAGAATTGAATGCTCTCCCTAATATGTGGAAGCTAGGGAGAAAATGGGACATGAGAGGGACTCCAAATGAAGGAGAATCCTTAGGTGAACAAAGAATTTGAAGGTGATGGGGGAAGGGGGGACACCCTAATGAGCATGATGTATTTTCATGAACACATCAAAGTCAATCACTAAGCTGACCTTGAGAAGGAGGGAGGAGGAGGGAGTGGGGCAGGAATTGGGGAAGGGTTAAATGAGAAATGTGCGCATGCATGCCTTACCTATACTAGCTTGTACCTAACAAAGATATGTGATTACAATGCACCAATCAAAAAAAGGTTTTGTTAAACTTACACCAGGAGATTATTGATCCACTTAATGCGGAGCCCATTTCTATTAATGTGGCAGAAACAGCTAAGACATTTGTAGATTGGCTTCAATCCTTGGTCACTACCTGGCCCTCGTTTACCTCCTTGCTGGGAGGAGTTATCGGAGCAACAGCAATAGTCATTCTAGGCTTATGCATTCTACCACTCATTGTACGCCTTGTGATCAATGCCTTTGTTAGTATACGAGAAGATTTACATGGAATAAAACTGCAAGCACTGTCTCGCACAGGGCCTGGTAGTCAATGAGAGGTTCGATTTTCTCAGGGCAATATCAACCTAACACAGGGCTCGCTGAATGACTCATTGAGATCCCATGACGGGTAAGATTATGCACCTGGTAGGAAATGACCTAAGACAGGCACAGTCCTTCATGCATTTTAAAATAAAAACAGGGAAGTTGTGCGAGTCCGGCTGGGCCCTCTCCCTCCTGGCAGTTGCTATCTGCATATATGACTAATTATACTGATTATTCTGGTATGGCTACTTTGGAGTCTCGAAATCTGGTGATTGCTCCTAGGATGCGTAGATGTAAGACTCTCCTACTTCTTAGAAAGTAAATATATGACTCTGAAGGTTTATAGTTTTATGACTCTAGAAAGTTTGCTTGACCAGGCTATGTTAAGAATGTGGGTTATATGTGGAAAACGAAGAAGTGGTGCTAATTGTGCTCTGACAATGATTGATATGTTGTAAATATATATGTAATCCTGTTATACTCAGGAAATGTATAAAAAACCTGTGCTGAATAATAAAAATTTAAAAAAATGCTCAGCAAGGCCAGGAGAACAATGCATGAACACAGTGAAAATTTTAACAACGAAGTAGAAATATTTTTAAAAGCACCAAATTATAAAACTGAAAAAGATAATAATTGAACTAAAAAATTCTTTGGAAGGGTTCTATAACAGACTAGAGAAACAGAAGAAAGAATCAGCCAACCCAAACCCAGTCCAATGGAAATTATTCAATCAGAAAAGTGGGGGATAAAAAAAGTGCATCAAAGAAATAATAGCCCAAATTTCTCAAATCTGGTGAAGGAAATGGACATCCAAGTCCAGGAAGTCAATGGCCCCCAATAAGCATCGACACTAAGACACATTACAATCAAATAATTAAATGTCAAAGATGAAGAAAATTTTGGGAGCAGCAAGAGAAAATAAACTCACTTTATACAAGATAACCTTTGTGAGACTATTAATGGAATTTTTAGAAGAAGCCTTGCAGGCCTGATGGGAATGAGACAACATGTTCAAATTGCTGAAGGAAAAAAACTGTCATCCAAGAATACTTCACCCAGCAAAACTGTCCTTTAAAGTGAGGAAGAAGCTAGGTGTGGTGTTGTATGCCTGTATTGGGATGCTGAGACAAGAGGATCACAGGTTTGAGACCTTCAGCAACTTAGTAATACCCTGTTTCAAAATAAGATAAAACAGGGCTGTTGTATGGCTTGGAGGTAACACACACAAACACACATGCACACACACAACAACAACAACAAACCCAAAATCAATGACAACAAGAAAAGCTGAGGAAGAAAAATTTTCCCAAAGAATAGTTATGGAAGTTCATCACCTTTAGCTTGCCTTTATCAACAGTTCTTCAAGTTGAAACAAAAGAATGAAAAGAATGCTAAGCAGCAACACAGACACATACAAAGGAATTCAACTTGCTAGTAAAGGTAAATATAGAGACTTTTAATTCTGGAATAAAAGTTTAAAACAAAGATATTAAAAATAAGTAATTATAGAAATATTTTAGTGGATACATAGTATAAAAAGATGTAAAATGTGATATATACACAAAGTATGGGAGGAAGAGGAGAAAAAGTCTAGAGCTTTTGTATGCAATTGAAGTTAAAATTTCAGCTTAAAATATACTGTTAGATATACTGTACTTATATGTAAACTTGTAGTAATCACATTAGTACATTTTTTATTACCTTAACTAAAGTCTGGGTACTTTATACAGAAAAGAGGTATATTTAGTTAACACTTTTGAAAGTTCAAGGGCATGTCAGCACCATTAGTTTATCTCTAGTGAGGACCTCACAGTGGTGAGAGGGAGAGATCACATGGTGAGACAGTAAGCTAGGAAATCTTACTGTTCTATAGGAATTCACTCTCATAAAAATGAACTCAGAGCTCCAAAAGAACTACCTTAATCCCTTCTGAATGCAGCACCTCCAGTAACCTGACCACTTCCCACCAGGTCCTATGTTTTAAAGGTTCTAACATATCCCAACATCACCATATTGAGACCAAGCTTCCAATACATGAATCTTTGAGGCACAAATTACATCTAAATCATAGCAGTAACCACAAAGAAAATAGTTATAGAAGACACAAGATAATAAAGAGAAAGGAATCAAAGTATATTGTTGATTTTCCAAAAAAATTTAATGAAACACAAAGGAAAACAGAGAGGAAAAGAGACAAAAGAATTATAAGACAGAAAGCAATTAAATGGCAATAGCAAGTTCTTATCAATTATTCTTTAAATGTAAATGTATTAAATTCTCCAGAAGACAATAGAGTAGCTTAATAAAAAGGTAAGGTCCAAATATATCCTATATTCAAGAGATTCAACTTAGATTTAAGGATTCATAGAGGCTACAAGTGAAGGAATGGAAAAAGATACGCATGTAAATGATGACCAAAGAGTTCAGGGGGGAGGCTATATTTACATCAGAAAAATAGACACTCAGTCACAAACTATAGAAAGAGACAAATAAGGCCATTGTATAATTAAAAAGGGGTGAGGTTTGGATGTAACAATTATTATGTCCTCTCGATGGATAAATATGTATGCACCAACATCAGAGTGTATAGAGGAACTGAAGGTAGAAATAGACAACAGTACAATAGGAGTAGGAGACCTTAACAACCCATTTTCAATATTGAGTAGAACAACAAAAATTAACAACAACAAAAACCAGCAGAATTGAGCAGCACCATGAACCAAATGGACTTAACTCTAGCCCAAATGGACTTATGTAGAACATTCTACCAAATAGCTACAAAACATTCATTTTTATCACAGGTACATGGTACATTCTCCAAGATAAGATTATGTTAGGTCACCAAAAAAGTCAACAAATGTAAAAAGACTGAAGATATCCCAAGTATCTTTTTCAATAACAATGAATAGAAGAATCAATGGCAAAAGGAAAACTGGAAAATTAACAAATGTGTGAAAATTTAACAATTCATCTTGAACAACCAGTGGGTCAAAGGATTAACTTAAAAGGAAATTTAAATTTATTATTCATTAATACCTACCCAAATGTTTAACAAGCAGCACCAACAGAGACACTTATAACAATAAAAACCTTCATCATAAGAGAAGGTCTAGAGTAATTGACCTAACTTCACACCTGAAAGAACTAGAAAAAAGAAAAATGAAGTTCAAAGTAAACAGGAGAAAAAGAAAAAGAAAAAAAAAACAGAAATAAAATAGAGAATAGAAAAAAAAAACCAACAAAACTAAGAATTGCCTTATTTTTTTTTTAAAAAAAGATAAACAGAATTGGACAAACTGTGAGCTAGACTAAGTAAAAAAGTGAAGACTCAAAACCAGAAGTAAAAGAAAACATTACACCTGATGCCACAGAAATAAAAAACAGCATAAGACTATTAGCAATTATGTGACAACAAATTGGATAACTTAGAATAAATAGATGAATTTCTAGAAATATACATTCTTCCAAGACTGAACACTGAAGAAATAGAGAATCTGAACATGCCTGTATTTATTAAGAGGATTATATCAGTAGTTAAAAAAAAAAACTACCAATAAAGCCCAAAGCCAGACATGGCAGTCCACGCTTATAATCCCAGTACTGGAGAGGCTAAGGTAGGAAAATCGCAGGTTTGAGGCCAGCCTCACAAATTTAGCAAGACTCTCAGCAACTTAACAAGACCCTGTTGCGAAATATACTACTACTTCTACTACTACTATTACAACTACTGCTGCTGCTGCTGCTGATGATTATGATGATGATGATGGCTGCAAGTGTATCTCAGAGGTAGAATGCTTTGGGGATCAATTCCCAGTACCAAAATACATGCATGCATGCATGCATGCATACATACATACATACATACATACATAGAAAATCCCAGCACCTGATAGCTCCACAGTGAATTCTACTATCAAACATTTAAAAAAGAAATAATAGCAGTTATTCTCAAATTCTTACAAAAAATTGAACAAGATGAAACACTTTTAAACTCATTATGCATCTAGCATTACTTTGATATCAAAGTTAGATAAAGATACTATAAGAAAAGGAAAGTACAGGCCAATATCCCTGGTAAATATAGATGCTAAACTCCTCCATGAAATACAAGTAAACCAAATTCAAAAACACATTAAAAAGATATCCTTAGGAAATATAAGAATGTTTCATCATATAGAAATCAATATGTGATACAGCATATTAACAGGATGTTATAAAAACCTCCTTCCTTCCTTCCTTCCTTCCTTCCTTCCTTCCTTCCTTCCTTCCTTCCTCCCTCCCTCCCTCCCTCCCTCCTTCCCTTCCTTCCTTCCTTCCTTCCTTCCTTTTCTCTGATGGTACTGGGGATTGGACCCAGGGGCATTCTACCATTAAACAGGGTCTAAGTTACCATGCTCTGGCCTTGAATTTTTGATTCTCTTGTCTCAGCCTCTCAAGTATTGGGATTACGGGTGTGTGATCATTTAGATCATAAATGATGAAATAAAATTATCTTTGCAGATGATATGATCTTATATATAGAAAATCCTAAAGACTCTACAAGAAAAACCTGTTAGAATGAATACATGAATTCAGAGACATTTCAGAGTACAAAATAAACATATAAAACAGCTACATTGCTATGTTCTAATCATGGACTATATGAAAAGGAAAATGGATTAAAGACTTAAGGAAAAGACCTGAAACTATAAATCTTAGAAGAAAATATAGAGGAAAATTTCGATGACATTGGTGTGGGCAATTTCTTGAATAAGATACCAATAGCATAGGAAACAAAAGCAAAAACAGACAAGTGTGGCTACATCAAACTAAAAAGCTTTTGTATAATAAAGGAAACAACACAGTCAAGAGACAACCAAAAAAAAATAACAAAATATTTACAAACCATATATCTTGTAAGGGATTTATATTAAAAATATATTAAAGAACTTCAGCCAAGCATGGTGGCACACACCTGTAATCCAAATACTTGGGAGGCTGAGATAGGAGGATCACAGGTTTGAGGCTAGTCTCAGCAAACTAAGTGAGACTCTCAGAAAATTAAGGAGACCCTGTTTCAAAATAAAAAATAAAATAAGGCTGGGGGTGTAGCTCAGAGGGAGAATACTCCTGGGTCAATTCCCAGTACGTGTGTGTGTGTGTGTGTGTGTGTGTGTGTGTAATTCCAAATTGAGCAAGAACAACAAACCAACTAAATAACCCAATTTTAGAGAATGGGCTAAGAACTTGAATACCTGTTTCTTCAAAGAAAATGGGCTATGAACTTGAATACCTTTTTCTTTAAAGGTGTATGAAAATGTGCTCGACATCACTAGTCATCAAAGAAATGCAAATCAAAATCATGAAACATTGTTTCATACCTGAATTAGGATGGCTATTATCAGAAAGCCAAGAGGTAGCACACTCTGGCAAGGAGGTGGAGAAACCCGCCCTTGTACACACTACTAGTGGGAATATGAAATGGTTCAGGCACTTTGGAAAACAGTGCACAAGTTACTAATATGACAGATAGGAATCTTACCACTTTGTGCATGTTTTTATTTCATCTCCCAACATTTGCTTGCTTCTCCTCCATCTTCTCAGAAATTAATTAACCTGTTTTTACTAAGAAATGTTTATGTTGGATAACTACTTTAAGTTGCTTTTCATTCATGGTGAGAAATAAATGTAATGATATTTTATCTATGCACATACATACAGATAATGTTTTTATTAATTTATGTAAAATAAAATACTTCTATTTTTTTAAACAGATATCCCTTTTAAAAGCAGTGAATCTGAAATTACTCTCAGTGAGGTAAGGGCAATTGGGAGAAACTCTAATAGTCATTATTTTATAAAGGGATGAACTATTTGTAAATGGAGAAATAAATATATATGGGAAGAAAAAACATCCAAGAAGTTATTCAGCTGCTTCATGGTTATTTCTGTTATGGCAATATCTCTACACAATTGTTTAAGGTAAATTGCATTCTGGAAATAGAGGCTTCAGCATAAGATGCTAACTAAGAATACATATGAAGCCAGGCGTGGTAGTGGTAGTGCATGTTTGTAATCTCAGTACTTGGGAGGCTGAGACAGGAGGATCGCAGGTTTGAAGTCAGCTTCAGCAACTTAGTGAGGCTTTCAGCAATTTAGCAAGACCTTGTTTCACAATAAAAAATAATATAGGTTTGGGAGTGTAGCTCGGAGGCAGAATGCCCCTGGGTTCAATCCCCAGTACCAAAAAAAAAAGAATACATATGAAGGTCAGGGACAAAAGGTGTTGAGGAAGAGAAGGGAAAAATAAGAAAGCATGAAGTGTGCTGCATAGGATCTTAAAAGTGGATGCCATAGCCCTAGCCACATGTTGACCTTTTTTACCAAAATCTTTTGCCATTTTGTAAACCGTACCCATAGAATTATATATTGTATAATATAAATCAGTAAGAAATGGAGTTCCCTTAATATAATTTGCTTTTCAGCTAATTTTAGAGGAATTATTTATTCCATTAAGTAGTGAATCCCATGTAAACCAATAAAGAATATATATATTTTTTCTCTACTGCTTGACAAATAGGATTTAATGGTTTCCATCCTTGGCTCTCAAATACCAACTGAAAAATCAAGGAGATTAATGATGGAGGCATAGAGGGAGACAGCGTGTTTCAGTTGCTTTGAGCCTCAGAATTTAACCACTGAGAAGACTGCTTCTTAACAAGAGAAGAAAAGCAGCAAAAAACCTCAACAACAATTGTTGAAATGCGATGGAATCAGAGCCAGAAGATAAAGCCAAGGACTGTAAAGAGCTCCCTGTGTCTCATCTGATGAGTGGAGAGTGGCAGTGGCACCATCTTGGCCAGGGTGCCAGAGCTGGCAGTTGCTGACACTGTGGTTCCCAGAGACCACCAGCAAAAAACAAACAAAAAACAGTAGACTCTTGTGAAGCCAGCGACTACAGACCATCAAAAGCAATTGAGACTGCACACATGACAAAGACCTGACCATCCAGACAGCCCAGCTAGATCCTGCAGCTGCAGCTAAACTCATCTCTGCCTGCAGGGCCCCCAGCAGCACTTTTCAAGACCATGAGTTAACAAGATGTCCCAGCAGGAAATTGCCCTGTGCAGCCAACAGGATCTTGTGTGGCAAGAAATCAACTTACTGGGTCTGTGACTTTGCAAATCACCCCTGCAGAGGTGGGGGTGAGGGCTACAGTTGGACACAGCAGAAACATGAATTAGCAGACAGCCCCTAGGCACATTCAGATGGGATGGCACTACAGTCGCAGTTCGCCAAGCCCTTTCAGGGTCTTCAGGGATCACCAGAGGACATCCAGCTGTGGAATCTGTAGGGGGAAATAACTCAACCTCCTGAGTTGCCTGCTTGGAAATCAATAAACTCACACCTGGCCATGTCAGGGTATTACAAGCACCAATGCCTGGGGCCAAAAAGGGCTCACGAGATCACAGCCAACCAGAGCAGCAGTGGTGTCCCTGGGGCTAAATAATTGAGCCAACCAAGTCCCAGGCTTAGAACTGTACAATCTCTCCCTGCCAGAGCTTGGCCCCTGAAAACTGGGAGACCAGGAACCTGGTAGTATTTCACATGATCACAAGTATAGGCTGGGAACTCAAGACTTTCTCTGCCAGCAGTTTGTGTGTGGCATGCATGCACATCAGTGCCTGACAGTGCTTCACATGATTGTAACAAGCAGATCAGGGGCAGTGAGTGTCCTAGGGGCCATCAAAGTTCAGTGAGCTGGGCCACAAGCTTGGAACATAGCAGTTGCTGGCCTTTCTGAGCATAAGCCCACTGGCCACAGAGACTGGAGGTCAGCGCTCTGCAGTTTCATAGGCTCACAATCAGCAGAACAGTGGTGATGTCTGTGGGGCATTAAATCTCAACCAGCAGGCTGCAGACTGAGCAGAACATCATAGTCTCTGGCCCTACGGAATTTGGGCCTGGAGAACACAGTGACCTGCAGCCAATCAGAGACTCCTGTTTGTCTGTACTAAGAACTATAGTTAAAGAGGCTCTGGGGCACAAACTCAAAAGTTTGATTACATGAGAGATTGGAAGAGGCAAATATATACCCCCAGCATAGACTTTATAAAGGGATAACAAATTGACACAGGACCCACACACAAAGAGGAAGAAGATGCCAAGACAACAGAAATACAAACCTGAGAACTCTGAAAATATGAGAATGAAGAACAGCAAGGAAATAATAAACTCTCACAACTCAACAAGGGAGATCACCAATACTGATCTGCAGGAAATACTACAAGAAGAATTCCAAATTCGGATCTTCAATATAATGAAAGACCTTAAAAAAAGTATACAGGAAATGAAAGAGGAAATTGAGTTCCTAAGAAAGAACCAAAAAGCGGCTTTGAGCAAAATGCAAGTCAATAAAAGACGGCAATAGAAACCACCTCTGGCAGGTTAGACTACCTGGAAAACAGAGTATCACTCTTGGAAGACAGTTATTCAAAACTGAAAACAAACTCAACAATACAGAGAAGACTACAACAACACAGCCTGAACATCCAAGAAATATGGGACAATATGAAACATCCTAACTTACAGATAAAAGGCACTGAAGAAGGTACAGAAGCACAAACCAAGGGTATCAGAAACCTCATCAGAGAAATAATTTCAGAGAATTTTCCAAACATAGAAAAAAAATCTTGGACATCTGTGTACAGGAGACAAAGAACATCATTAAGACAAGATCAAAGAAGAACATCCCCATGCCATGTAATAATCAAAATGACTAACATAGAGGCCAAGGAAAGAATCTTAAAAGTGACAAGAACAAAAGAACAGTGACATCCAGGGGGCAAAACAATAAAAATCACTGAAGACTTCTCAACCCAAGTTATGAAAGCAAGGAGGGACTGATATGATGTACTCTAGACCCTAAAAGAAAACAACTTCCAACCGAGACTGCTATATCCAGCAAAGATATCATTTTAAATTGATGGAGAAATAAAAATGTTCCAAGACAAGAAAAAACTAAAAGAATTCATGACTACCAAGCCAGCACTAGAGAAAATACTTAAAGAAGTAAAACACAAAGAAGAAAAATAAGAAAATTCCAGAACCAGAGAAGGGGTGAACTCTACCATAGGAGCAACTAAGCAAAGAAGAAATAACACTACAGAAAATAGAACTCAAAATGACGGGAAACATAAATCATATCTCAATAGTAACACTGAATATCAAAGGTCTTAACTCCCTAATTAAAAGATGTAGACTGGCAATGTGAATTTAAAAAACATAACTCAGCTATATGCTGCTTGCAAGAAACTCACCTTACAGCCAAAGATACCCATATGCTAGTCCTAACTAAAAGGTATAGACTGGCAATGTGGATTAAAGAACATGATCCAAAAATATGTTGCATGCAAGAAACTCACCTTATAGCCAAAGATATCCATACATTAAAGGTGAAAGGATGGAAAAGATATACCACGAAAATGGAGACCAAAAAAAGCTGGGGTAGCAATGCTCATATCTGACAAAAGAGACTTTAAAGCACATCAAATGTGACAAAGCAGGTCACTTATTAATAAGAGGAACAGTCCAACAAGAAGTTATGATAATAAGTATTTATGTCCCAAATGTGGGCACCCCCACTTTTGTGAAACAAGCTCTTTGGGACATCAAGTTTCAAATAGACCCAAATACAAATAATATTGGTAGACTTAAACATACCACTCAAATGACTAGATCTATCTTCTGGACAAAAGATGAGTAAAGATTCTTCAGACCTAAAGAACACTATAAGCCAAATGGACCTAATAAACTGAATGATACACTGTTGAATGAGGCCTTGATCAGAGAAGAAATAAGGGGAGAAATAAAAAAAATTCCTGGAATTAAATGAAAATAGAGACATGACATACCACAACCTATGGGACACTTTGAAGGTGATAAGAGAAATTTATAGCATGGAGTGCCCACATAAGAAAAACAGAAAGTCACCAAATAAACAACATAATGACATACCTCAAGAACCTAGAAAAACAGAAACAGTCTAATCCCCAAGCCAGTAGAAGACAGGAGATAATTAAAAGCAGAGCAGAAATCAATGAACTAGAGAACAACAACAAAAATAACACAAAGAATCAACAAAACGAAACAGGATTGACAAACCCCTGGCCAACCTAACCAAAAGAAAGAGAGAATCAACCAAAATTTTTAAAATCAGAAATGAAAAAAGACATCACCACACACAGTGGGGAAATCCAGAGGATCATCCGAACCTATTTTGCAAATTTATATTTCAAGAAACTCGAAAACATGGAAGAAACAGACAGACTTCTAAACACATACAACCTACCTAAATTGAACCAAGAAGATATAGAAAACCTAAACTGACCAATAGCAAACAAAGAGATAGAAACAGAAAAAGCCTGCCATCAAAGAAACGCCCAAGGCAAATGGATTTCCAACTGAGTTATACAAAACCTTTACAGAAAAACTAAATCCAGTACTTCACAAGTTATTCCATAAAATCGAAAGGACAGAATTTTTCCAAACTCCTTCTATAAGGCTAATATCATCTTAATGCCAAAGATACTTCAAGAAAAGAAAAGAAAGTACAGACCAATATCATTGATGAAGATAGATGTGGCACATTCAAGATTCCATCAAGAAAATTGTACACCATGACCAAGTTGGTTTCATCCCAGGAAAGCAAGGCTGGTTCAACATATGTAAATCAATACATTGTTATTCGCCACATAAATAAAACTAAGGAATCACATGATCATCTCAATAGATGCTGAAAAAGCATTTGACAAAATCCAACACCTATTCATATTAAAAACACTACAGAAAATCAGAAGAGAAGGAATGTACCTCAATATCATTAAGGCAATATGCAATAAACCCAAAGCCAACATAATACTGAACAGGGAAAAACTGGGAATTCCCTTTTATTTTTTTGCGGTACTGGGGATTGAACTCAGGGGCATTCTACCTCCGAGCTACACCCTCAGCCCTATTTTTTATTCTTTATTTTGAAACCGAGTCTCACTAAGTTGCGGAGTGCCTCACTAGGTAGCTGAGGCTAGCCGCGAACCTGGATCCTCCAGTCTCAGCCTCCCGAATGCTGGGATTACAAGCGTGCGCCACCACGCCCGGCTCGGGAATTCCCTTTAAAAGCAGGAACAAGTCACTGTCACCACTCCTTTTCAATATAGACCTCAAGACTCTTGCCAGGGCAATAAGACAAGGGAGAAGGATATCAAAAGAATTCAAATAGGAAAAGAAGAATTAAAACTCTTTATTTGCAGATGATATGATCCCATATTTAGAAGACCTAAAAAACTCAACTAGAAGACTATTTGAGCTGATTAACAAAGTCAGCAAAGTAGGGGAATACAAAGTCAACCTAAAAAAATGAGTAGCTTCTTTATATGCCAACCATGAATCTACTGTGAAAGAAATACAGAAAACAATTCTATTCACAAGAACATCAAAACCAATACAATACCTAGGAATAAACCTAACCAAGGAGGTAAAAGACCTCTACAATGAAAATTATAAAGCACTAAAGAAAAAAACTGAAGATCTTAGAAGATGGAAAGATCTCCCTTGCTCTTGGATAGGCAGAATAAATATTATCAAATGGCCATTCTACCAAAAGTGATCTACAGATTCAATGCAATCCCTATCAAAATGCCAGTGTCATTCTTCATAGACCTAGAAAAATCAGTCATAAATTTCATATGGAGAAACAAAAGACCCAGAGTAGTCAAAGCAATTCTTACCAATAAGAACCATGTAGGAGGCATAACAATTCCTGATTTCAAATTATATTACAGAGATATAGTAATCAAAACATCATGGTACTGGCACAAAAACACACATAGAGCAGTGGCACAGAATAGAAGATACAGAAACAAATCCACACACTTATAGTCAATTGATTTTCAACCAAGGTAACAGACATATACAGGTTGACAGTCTTTTCAACAGATGGTGTAGGGAAAACTGGTTATCTAGTTGTAGAAAAATGGAATTAAATCCTTACTTTTCACCCTGCATAGGAATCAACTTGAGATGGTCCAAAGACCTGGAAGTTAGACCAGTGACTGTGAAGCTACTAGAGTAGGGCATCGGTCCAACACTTCAACTACAGGCACAGATAGAAACTTCCTCAACAAGATCCCCAAAGCTCAGGAAATTAAAACAAGAATAAGTGGGATGGCATTAAACTTAAAAGCGTCTGTTCTGTAGGGATCAGTCCTGTTATGTGGCATTCAGCACTCACAGGCTCTGACCTTTCTTGGTGAAATCTGACCCCTCAGACCTAGGGAAGCCAGTGGGTGGGTCAAGGAAAGGCCTGCCTCCCTCCCCCGCAGCTATAGGTGACGAGATCTGCTCCCATTGGTTCCCCCTCCCCAGCTTCACCTCCCTACCTGACCTTTCCATATATACTATTGTGTGTTCCAATAAAGTTGAGTTCCTGCGGCGCTGCCTGATGGCTGACTGGACTCCTGGCTGGTGCTGGTTTTTTGGGGGGCTTCCCCGACCCCCCAGGGTGGTGGGCCTGGCCGCGACACTCTCCCTCTCGTGAAGCGGCTGGCCCGCTTTTCTCTACCCCGTGTGGCGTGGGACGCAACATCAGTTTCGTGGAATTCTACATGCTCATCAAGCTGGACATGGTGGTGCATGCTTATAATCCCAGTACTTGGGAGGCTGAGACAGGAGGATCCGGGTTCGCAGCCAGCCTCAGCTACTTAGTGAAGCCCTCCGCAACTTAGTGAGACCCTGTTTAAAAAATAAAGAATAAAAA
>PVLC010039617.1:0-14223 GCA_004027655.1 Graphiurus murinus
AGGTAAATGACAATTCAATACAGTTAGTTGGATAATATTTAAAAATTTACATATTCACAAGTTCACAGATCCTCTGTAACCACCAAACATTTTAGTCTATGTAGTCAAAGTCTTCTGGAATTCCAAAATTTTTATCAATTTTATTTTCTTCAAACCCAAATTTTCTTTTGGCCCAAGATTTTATCGCAAATATATTATCTATAAAAAATTGAGAAATATTTAAGAATTAAAAACACAATCATAAAACATTTCTAAGATAATTGTCTTCATTGTTCCTTTACTTACATTACTTTCAGATGTGTTAAAATAAGTTTTCTCTATTTTTAAGAGTAATGGAAATACAGATAAAAGGAGATGTTTTAAACAAGTAAACATTTCATATTAATATTTTCATTAAGTTATTTGCTGCTAAAGAACACCTAAACTTGAGAACAATACAAAGACAGGGACTGGGTGATAGTATTTTTCATGCATTTCCACCACAGAGGCCAGACTCATCACCTCAGGAATTAAGAGTTGCTCCTGTTCCCAAAAGGAACGCATTCTCTCCAGACCCTTCTTCCTCCCTTTCAGAGAGTAATGGCTTCCAGACAATCAGGCCAGTGTGAGGGAGAGGGGCGAGGAGGGAAAGGGATTCTCCTTTCTGAAGATGAGGATAGGAACAGATGTGTCCTCAGCATCTCTTAGGGGGGGACTTAAAATGCATTTTACCACTGGAAAAGTGTTAAATCTACTTAAAAGAATTTATCCCAAGGGGAAAAACAAATTGTGTATGAAGACAAGGATCTTTATCCCAATAATGACTAAATAAGAAAAAATAAAACAAAAGCACTCTGTAACCCTGCTCCCTGGGAAGGGTACCTGTGAATGGCAGTGAGGGTAGAACTGTACCTGGGCAGTGGGAAGAAGCGTGGGTTTTCCCTCAATTTCACATATTTCTTTCATGGACATATACAACTTTTAGCTAGTTATTTTGCAGTACTAGGGCTGGAATCCAGGGACTCACACATGCTATGCAAGCACTCTACCACTGAGCTATACCCTCAGCCCTCATATTCAACTTTTATAATCAGAACCAGCATACACACAGCCAAGGAAAGGTCTCAGAAGAAACCAGACCTGCTGGCACCTTGATTTTGGACTTGAAGCCTTTGGAATGGTGAGAAAGTAAATTTCCACAATTTAAACCACTCTATGGTATTTTGTTCTGGCATTCCTAGCAAATTAATACACAGAGTTTGACCACTCTTCAATATATTGTTTTGATACAAATTTAATTTCAAGAATTAAATAATAAAAAGCAAACTTCTGGAATGTTGATTTCTAAGGTAAATACTATTACCTCATATAGAATAAATAGTGCTAACAAAATGGCATTTCTTTCCATTAAAGTTTTATGGAATGTCAACAAATATTAAAATAAATCTTTATTCTTTGTAACAATCTAAAATGAATCCTTACTTTTCAAAAGTGAGACTACTAAAATGACAGCATGAGGTACTCCAGGATGATCTGTTTAGTGCTACACAATCAGTACATTCTTGCCAACCACAGCAAGTATTTATAGAGGACCCACTGCTACAGAAGACAGAAGACATTAAGTGTATTACAGATATATAGAATGTAAAGAACTTATTCCTTCAAGCTGACACAAGAGAGAAAAAATATTATTAATTTATTACTAAACAATTCCAAAGTGATATGTGTATTAGAAAAGATCAAGTATTAAGTTCATGGATTCCATTAAAGGCTCCATAGTACAGAAAGATTTCTAGGAAATGAGAGAACATATCTAATGTTGGAGGAGGCTTACAGGGAATAGACTTAAACCGGGGTCAGAAGAGAAGAAAATGAAGCACTAAAGTGAGGCTATTCACTAACCTCTGTAGGAAGGAGTTTCTGGTTCACAAATGGACAAAAAGCCATTTAATATATTCAAAGATTAAAAATAAACATAAGAATTAACAAATAAAAGTTAAATAAAATGCATAATGGATCAATCAAAGAAGACTGATTAAACACTTCCCTTGGAAGCAGGACATGGTGGTACGTGCTTGTAATCCCAGTACTTGGGAGGCTGAGATGAGGACTGCAGGTTCAAGAGCAGCCTCAGTTACTTAGTGAGACTCTCAGCAACCTAGCGAGACCTGTCTCAAAACAAAAATTAAAAGAGGTGGGGCTATAACTTGGAGGTACAATGCCTGCGGGTTCAATCCCCCGTATGGATAAAACAAAACCAAACCCCTGAAACTTCCTTAGGGTCACTGGATATCTGCCTTCAGAAAGACAATATAATTCACAATCTTGATAGTTCATTCTCTATTAAATAATTTTCCTGCTATATAGAAATTTTATTAAATGGATAAAGAATAATTTTACTTGTATACAAAAACTTTAAGACTGGTAGAATTCCTTTAATTTCTATGGCTGTATATTCATAATACATACTTGGAATAGGATGGGCAATATCATTTAAATGAGCCTATGTTAAGACTTCACATCTACCCACCTCATGCATTAAGATGCCTTTCATATATGCACTGGGGATGTGGTTCAGCTCTGGGGTCAATGTCTGCTACTGCAACTACCTTCTACCCTCATAAAACTCTATTCTTAATTATTAAGCAAGATTTCATTTTATATTATTATTATTATTTTATTTATTTATTTTTGTACTGGAGATTGAAACCAGAGGCGTTCTACTTCTAAGCTACACCCTGAGCCCTATTTTGTTTTTTATTTTGGAACAGGGTCTCACTAGGCTGCTGAGAGTCTTCAAAAGTTGCTGAGGCTGGCCATGAACCTGCAATCCTCCTGTCTCAGCCTCCCAGGTCCTGGGATTACAGGAATGCACCATCATACCTGGCTTAAGTAAGGTTTTATATAATTTGTTAATTCACACTTCAAGTATAAACATTTAGATATGATATTTCTGTATTTATGCTCTTAGGTAATCTTTCATTCTATAAAACTACTGTTCTCTCAACCTACATTTTTTTGAACCAAAGGGCAGTCTACCTCCAAGTTATACCCCCAGTCCTATTTTTTATTCTTTTTGTTTTGAAATAGGGTCTCACTAGAAGGGCGTGGTGGCGCACACCCGTAATCCTAGTATTTCAGAGGCTGAGACAAGAGGAGCGCAGGTTTGAGAATAGCTTCAGCAAGCAGTGAGACTCTTATCAACCTAGTGAGACCCTGTTTCCAAATAAATAAGAATTGGTTTAGGGGTATAGCTCAGAGGTAGAATGCCCTCTGGGTTCAATTCCCAGTACCACACACACACACACACACACACACACACACAAAAAAAAAAAAAAAAAAAAAAAAAAAAAAAAAAAAAAAAAAAAAAAGAAAAGAAAAGAAAAGAAAGAAAGAAATAAGGTCTCACTAAGTTGTGGAGAGCCTCACTAAGTATCTGAGGCAGGCCACAAACTCAGATCCTCCAGTTTTAGTTTCCCAAGTACTGGGATTACAAGCGTGGTGCCACCATGCCCGGCTCAACCTACATTTTTAAACAGTTAATATTCTCAATTCTAGATATACTTCAAGGATTTTGTTAGGTAAAAAGAAACCAAACCTTAACCAATAGCTATATAATAATTTTTAGCTATAAATAATAGATACTTTTGTTTATTTTGAAGGAGATATTCTGAAGTATAATTTGCCTTATATTTTACCTCTATCTTTTTATAATACATGTTTATGCTAGAAAGAATAAGTTGTAACCTGCTGTAACCTGACATAGAAATATGGTTCTTAACAGCTGTTTCTGCTATTCTAAAAATATCTTCCACATGCTTTTAAAAGTTCCAGGTTCTTTTGCCGCTAATAATATAGGGGAAAAGAAACTCTTCCAACTGTTATTCTAATTTTAATTTTGGAAGTTTATGATGAATAGGAAAATAATTTATAATTGTTTATTTAACAACTGGAATTTATGATGAATTGAACAAAGGGAAAAGGAGAGTATCTCTGTATTTAACATGAGGAAGCAGGTTCAGAGACGTTCAAGGGGTAATACAGCAAATAAGGATCTCAACTTGGACCTATTCCAAAGCCAAGTTCCTTCCAATACACACACACACACACACACACACCACCATTCCTACTACTGGGGCAAATCACCTCATGACTCTTGTTTTATCTGAATATCCACTTGCTTCTTTTGTCCATGCAAAATTTGGTATTTTTCAAATCCATACAATATCATTATTATTCACCGATACTTTATAAGACATTCATTTCACTGTTCTTTTTTCTTTCTTCTTCTTTCTTTCTTTCTTTCTTTTTTTTTTGGTATTGAGGATTGAACCCAGAGGCAGTCTACCTCTTAGCTACACCCCCAGCCCTTTTTTTATTTTTTTGTTTTTGAAACAAGGTCTCACTAGTTGCTGAGACTCTCGCTACTTGCTGAAGCTGTGATCCTCAAATCTGTAATCCTCTTGCGTCTCAGCCTCCTGAATACTAAATTACAGTTACATGCCACCATGCCCTGCTGCCATTCTCTTTTCTTCAATGTTAGTCTTTTCTTTTTTACCCTCCACTAAATCATTATATTATTTGGAAAATAACTTTGTAATAAATAAGATTATAATTCTAAAGAAACTGAAGGCCAATTGTATTGATTTTATCAGTCTACTTAATTCTAAATAGACTAGAAAAAATGATTCTTAAATTTTTTTGTGAAACACAGGCCTGGTCAGGGTGTCAGGAAAACCTGGCAGGAATCTCTGTTCTTCCAATGACTAATCCTCTGACTAAACGTAGTGACTGACAGTATGATTGAAGTGACTGAAGCCGAGCTTTTCTCATCTCGGCTTCAATCTTATCCATATTCTCCCACAGAAACATAATGAGGATGACTCACACATGTGAAGGTATTATAGACTCTCACACGGATGGAAAAATTCAACTTCCATTATTTTATAATTAAATATTGGAAAAACATCAGTATAATTTTCTGGCAGGTTTTAACAATATTAATCATACTTTTATTTATTTATTTTTTTGCAGTACTGGGGATTGAACTCAGGGGCATTCTACCTCCAAGCTACACGTCCAGTCCTATTTTTTATTTTTATTTTGAAACAGGGCCTCACTAAGTAGCTGAGGTTGGCCATGAACCTGGATCCTCCAGTCTCAGCCTCCCAAGTACTGGGATTACAAGCGTGCGCCACCACGCCCAGCTCTTAATCATACTTTTATATGTTACAGCAATCACTATTAATTTTCTCTTAAACCTTAAGACACATACATAAGGCCTCATTAATTCTCTTTTCTTAGAATATCTCTGGTGTAGATCAGAGGGTGTATCCATTAGCAGATGGATTAATAAGGCATTTACATGAAAGCAGGGTTGCAAAGACAGTATCCTATGGTAGGTAAGAGCTTGGACTGTGGAATCAGAAAAGCAGGATTCTAATCCTGTTCCACAGCCTAGCATGTGTGTGGCCTTGGATCCTGAGGGCCTTATCTTCATAGTAAGGGTTAATAATCTTATCTATCTCGAAAGATTATTATGGAGATAAAATGAGAACACATCACAGACACCCATTACAATAACTGGCAAACAACGCCAACAAGTGTTAGCTACCATTATTATTTGTATGAGGACAAATCTTTAGGATTCCATGAAAACCCTAAAAGGTGTATTTTACATTAAAATATACATGAAACTTAAACTACCTATTTCATATATATTAAAAAGCCAAGTTATTAGCTCAAGTGTCTTCTCTTGGGAAAAGTTACACAAATGTTAAACTGAAAGCAATCCCTGGTTTTACAAAAGTATACTCTTATGAAATGAATCATTATATATATATTTTTTTTCTTTTTTTTTTTGTGGTACTGGGAACTGAACCCAGGGGCATTCTACCTCCAACCTACACCCCTAGACCTATTTTGTTTTTATTTTGAAACTGGGTTTTGTTAGGTTGATAAGAATCTCACTACTTGCTGAGGCTATCCTGGAACCTGCAATCCTCCTATCTCAGCCTCTAGAGTACTGAGATTCCAAGTATGTGCTAACACATTGGCCCTATTTTATTTTTTCTTTTGAAACAGGGACTCATTAAGTTGTGGAGGGTCTCACTAAGTTGTTGAGGCTGGCTGCAAATCTGCAATTCTCCTGTCTCTGCTTTCAGAGTACTGAGATTACAGGCGTATGCCATAGAAACCAGCTCATAATAAGATTTTAAAAAATAACCTTAAGTAACTGAAATTAATATCCAAAAACTTGGGTAAAGCATACATGTCCAGAAATATTCTTTTTGGAACAAAAGCATCTGAATTTCATGTCACTGTAAGCGCGATATCATTATAATACATACCAGTCCATCTGTTAGCAGCTTCTTTAGCTACTTTATTTGCTTGACCTAAAAAAAAAATTATACATATAAAATTATATATATAATTACATATATAAAAGTATTTTCAGCTATCTATGGGTTTATATTTTGCATAAGCAAAATTTTTACAAAATTTAATAACATTTATAAAATGCTAATTTTATCAAAATACATATATAAAATGGCTATAAAAAAAGTTCAAGTAATGGCATAACATTGTATCTTAACATTGCTCAAATTCCCAAGGAAATTTTAGACAGCTGAAGTTATATTAGTCATGAATAGAAAATAAATGTGAACACATTTTCTTTTCTAGATGACTATTCTTTAGAGACAAAGTATGAGTTTAAAATGAGATGTTTCTCAAACAGCTTATCATATCAAAATATGATAAAACAACTTAAATTTAATGTTAAGAACTTTACTGTACATACATTCAAGGCCATGATAAATTTGACCTCAAAAAATTTTAGTGGTAAGAAAGTAACGCCAGGCTAGGTATGGTGGTGGTGGCCTATGTTTACGATCCCAGTGCTTGGGAGTCTGGGACAGGTTCAGCCTCAGCAACTTAGTGATATTGTTTCAAAATTAAAAAATAAAATAGGGCTAGAGGTATAGCTCAGAGGTAAGACATTCCTGGGTTCAATCCCCATTAGCCCCTCCTCCCCCACAAATGTAGCCTAATGAGAGAAAATATTTACATTTACTTTATATTTAAATGTTTATCTTGCTGTTAAATCTACCTGTATATTTTAAATTAATCTATATAGCATATCATTTACATACCACAGAATTCACCATGGTTATCTTTACATGGTTATATGACCATTACCACTACCTAATTCCAGAAAATTTTCATTTCCCAAATTCCAACCTTGTACCCATTAGCAGTCACTAAGCAATCCTCATCCTACTTGTTCTTGGCAACCAACAACCAAGCTACTTTCCGTCTCTGTGCATTTTCCTTTTGTGGATATTTCATATGAATGAAACATAATATGCAGTCTTTTGTGTCTGGCTTCTCTCATAGAGCACAATGCTTTCAAGGTAAATTCATGTTGTGGTATGTATTAATGATTAATTTTTCATGGTGTACTAAGTTATATTTCACAATTTGCTTATCCATTCCTCACCCAATGATAGACATTTGGGTTGTTTCCACTAATATGAGTAGTTTAATAACTTTTCTGTGAACATGTTTTCAGTTCTCTTGGGTACATATCTAGGAATGAATTGTTGGTCATATGAAAACTATGTATTGTTCTGGGGAACAGATACATTGCTTCCCAAAGTGAAGATCTAAGAGTTCCAATGTCTTCCATCCTCACCAAAGCATTTTTGTTTTTTTTTTTCAATACTAGAGATTGAACATAGGGTCTCAAACATGATAGGCAAGTGTTCTGTCACTAAGCTACATCCCCAGCCCTTTTCATTTTGAGACAGGGTCTGGCCAAATTGTCCAAGCTGGCTTTAAATGTGGGATTCTCCTGCCTCAGCTTCCTGAGTACCAGGAATTACAAGTGTGCGACACGATGCCCCACCCTTTTATTACAGCCAGCCTAATAATGACTAATGTTAAGCATTTTTTCCTGTGCTTATTGGCCATTTTTCTTGGAAAATGTTTAGACTCTTTTTAAATTAGGCTTTTGTTTGTTTGTTTAAATCTAGAGCATTCTGAGCTATACCCCTACCCCTTTTTATTTTGAAACAAGGTCTAGTTAAGTTCCCACATGCTGGTCTCAAACCTGCAATCCTCCTGTCTCAACCTTCTAAGTACTGGGATTATAGACATGCATCACAGTGCCTGGCTTTAGGTTATTTTATTGTTGAATTATTAAGAGTTCTTTATATATTTTGGGTATCAGACACTTGTCAAATATAGAATTTGTAAATATTTTCTTTCTGTGAGTTTATTTATAATCTTAATTTATGTTACTGAGAATTGAACCCCAAGGGTGTTCTACCACTGAGTTATATCCCCAGCCTATCTTATTTTTTATTTGGAATCAGGGTCTTACTAAGTTACTGTGTACTGACCTTGAACCTTCGATCCTCCTATCTTAGCCTCCCAAGTATTGGGATTATAGGGTGTGTATCATTGCATGTGGCTTCCACTTTCTTGATAGTGTACAAAAGTTCTTAATTTTAGTTGGGTGTGGTGGCACATACCTGTAATCCTACATGGGAGGCTGAGACAGAAGAATCACAGGTTTGAGGACAGCCTCAGCAATGTAGCAAGATTCTCAGCAACCTAGAGAGACCCTGTTTCAAAACAAAAAAATAAAATAGGCCTGGAGATGTAGCTCAGAGGTAGACTGCTGCTGAGTTCAATCCCCAGTACCAAAAAAAAAAAAAAAAAAAAAAAAAAAAAGTTTGGTAAAGCTGATGTGGTCATATATGCCTCTAATACCAGTACTAGGGGGGCTGAGATAGGAGGATAATGAATTCAAGGACAACCTCAGCAATTTAGCAAGGCCCTTCACAACTTAGTGACATCGTATTTCAAAATAAAAATAAAATAGGGCTGGGAGTATAGTTCAGTGGTAGAATGTCCTTGGGTTCAACTTCCCAATACCACAAACAAAAGAAAACAAAAAATGTTTGGGAGAATTCAGTTAGTGAGGATGGGGCTTTTCATTATAATAAATTTTTGATTACTAATTCAATTTATTTATATGTTGTAGGTCTAGTCAGATTATTTCTGCTTTAGTAAGTTTGGGTAACTTGTATCTTTCTAGAAATTTGTTTATCTAGGATAACAAATTTGTCCACATACAACTGTTGCTAGCATTCCTTCATAATCCATTTTATTTCTCCAAAGTTTATAGTAATATTCCCTCTTTTGTTCCTAACTTTAGTAATTTGAACCTTCCTTTTTGTTTGACCAGTCTAGCCAATAGTTTGTGAAGTTTGTGATCTGACTAAATAAACTTTTGGGTTCATTTTTTTTTTGTGGTACTAGGGATTGAGCTCAGGGGCATTCTACCTTCGAGCTATACCCCCAGCCCCTATTTTTTATTCTTTATTTTGAAACTGAGTCTCACTAAGTTGTGGAGAGCCTCACTAAGGTAGCTGAGGCTGACCGAGAACCCAGATCCTCCAGTCTCAGCCTCCCGAATGCTGGGATTACAAGCGTGTGCCACCACGCCCAGCTCTTGGGCTCATTTGATTTTGTTTTGTTTTTTGGTACGGGGATTGAGTGTTCTACCTCCTAGACCTACCCCCCCCCCCCGCTTTTTTTACATTTTTATTTTGAAACAGGGTCTCCCTAAGTTGCTGAGGCTGGCCTTCACTCTGATCCTCCTATCTCAGCCTCTCAAGTACTGGGATTACAGGTGTGTGCCACTGAACTTGGCCTTCTCTTATTTTTATCTTTCACTTTTTTCTTGTTCTAATCTTTATTTTCTTCCTTCTGCTTGTTTTGGTTTTAGTTTGCTCTTCTTTTTCTAATCTTTTAAGAGGGAAAACTAGCTTATTAACTTGAGACCTTTCTCTGTCTTAGATACAGGTGTTAGAGTGTTAATTTCCCATTAACCACTGCTTTTACTGCATTCCCTAAGTGTTTGTATGTTTTTATTCTCATACATTTCATAGTATTTTCTAATTTCCCTTGGAGTTTCTTTGGCCCATCCCTTTATAGGAGTGTTTTGATTAACTTTCACATACCTATCATTTTCCCAAATTCCCCCCTAGTATCTATCTCTGATATTTCATTGTCATCAGAAGACACACCACACTGCTTTAATCCCTTTCAATTTATTGAATGTGTATTCTGTTGTTGGATGGAATGTTCTTTAGATGTCTGTTAAGTTTATTATAGTGTTACATTTCCTTACTTATATTCTATCTTCTTTGACATACATACATTTATTTATTTATTTATTGTTTTTGTGGTGCTGGGGATTGAACCCAGGGGCATTATACCTCTGAGATATACCAGCAGACTTATTTTAATTCTTTTTTTTTTTTTTTTTTTTTTTTTTTGCGGTACTGGGGGTTGAACTCAGGGGCATTCTACCTCCGAGCTATACCCCCAGCCCTATTTTTTATTCTTTATTTTGAAACCGAGTCTAAGTTTCGGAGTGCCTCACTAAGTAGCTGAGGCTGGCCGCGAACCCGGATCCTCTGGTCTCAGCTTCCCAAATGCTGGGATTACAAGCGTGCGCCACCACGCCTGGCTCTAATTCTTTTTTTATTTTAAATTTTTATTAAGTTTTATTGGTGCATTATAGTCTCATATCATAAATTATGTTGACAGTGACATACATGCATAGCGCTTGGTGGGCATATGTAAATCCTCCTTATCATAGTTATAGTAAATGAAAATGGATGACTTTCCAGTTAAAAGGCTGGGGCCAGCCCTGTAATTTCAGTACTTGGGAGGCTGAGACAGGAGGATCACAGGTTCAAGGCCAGCCTTGGCAACTTGGGGAGACCCTACTTCAAAATAACAACAACAAAAAAAGGGCGGGGGGAGTCTAGGAGGTAGAATACTCCCTGGTTCAATTCCCAGTACTTCAAAACAAAACAAAATGAGAAAATCAAATGAGCACAACTTAGAGAGACCTTATTTCAAAATAAAAAATAAAATAGTTCTAGGGATGTAGCTCAGAGGTAGAATAAAAGCATAATAAAAATAGGGCTGGGGAGGAGTAAGTCTTTGAAAGTGCCTATTCCACCACTTTTACTCTCATCCTGACATTTATTCTTAAAAAAATTTCTTAAGTACTTCGAACATTACTTACTTTCAAATATTTTTGTGGGAATTTAGTTTGTACTACTTGTTTACCTGGTCTCAATTAATAAGTATTAGTAGCTAAAATTAAAATTTATTTTTTAAGTAGGTGTGGTGGCATACGCCTGTAATCCCAGTACTTGGGGGCTGAAATGGGAGGATTGAAGGCAGACCCTGCTTCAAAATAAAATAAATAAATAAATAAATATATAGAGTTGGGAGATAGAATGCCCCTGGGTTCAATCCTCAATATCTCAGGATATGTGTACATGTGTATTTTAAAATAAATTATTACCTTTAACTTCTCACTTCTTGGATATTTGCAATTGATCTTGCTAATCCTTGCATAATGATAGCAACTATTCAATGGCACGGTGAAATACAAATATTTCTTGCAGGCATGATTGAGAAATAAGAGATAATACATGCCTATGTAAACAAAGGGTTCTGGCTATTATCAGCAAATTGTGTTATTTTAAAATGAACAAGGACAGACTTAAATAAGCCTGAGTACTGTCAGATGGGTGATATAGCCATGCTGTTAAGAACCAAATCCTATTAAATCAATTTGTAAAACTCTTAATCCCTTAATCCAGTATAATCTGTTCTGCACTAACACAATAGCTAAAACCTTTTGAAACTCCTCATTATCAAAAAGCACATTAAACAACAATAATTTCATTGGGAAAAGGAGATTTGGGGTGAAAGAGGTGAAAGCCTAATAAAATACTCTAAATTTACTGGTAGGGAGGAGTCCATCTCTGCCACCTATTACTTAAATATTTAGATTTCTTAGATATGTAGGTTTGTAGTTTTCAGCAAATTTGAAACAAATTAGCTTTTGTTCCTTCAGACATTCTTCTAGCCCAGCAGCCTCCTGGCCCCTCGAATTCCCATTTGGACTCCAATTATACATATTTTAGGTAAATTGGTTTACAGCTCATGGATGCCATTATAATTTTTTTTGTTGTTTCATTTTAGATAGTTTCTTTTGTTGTCTTTAAATATCCTAATCTTTTCTTTTGCAAAAAGGAAAAAAGATTTTTTTTTTTTTTTTTGGTAGCACTGTGGATTGAACCCAGGTTGGGTGCTCTACCACTGAGCTATATCTCCAGCTTTTTAAAAAATTTTATTTTGAAAAAGGGTCCCATGAGCCGGGCGTAGTGGCATATACTTGTAATCCCAGTACTTGGGAGGCTGAGGTTTGTGGCCAGCCTCAGCTCCTTAGTGAGGACCTGTGCAACTTAGTTTCAAAATAAAGAATTAAAAAAAAAAAAAAACAACAACAGGGCTGGGGGGTGTGACTTGGAGGTAGGTAGAATGCCCCTGGGTTCCCCAGTACCTGAAAGGGTCCCATTAAGTTGCCCAGAATGGCCTTGAACTTTGGATTCCCCTGAGTAACAGGGATTATAGGCATGTTCCACCCAGCCCAGTGGTACATACCTATAATCCCCACCCAGCAAAGAAAAACAAAAGTTTTGTGGTACTGGGGATTGAACACTGGGGTGCCCTACCACTGAGCTACACCCTAGTCCTTTTTGCTTTACTTTATTTTTCTGAATACGTCTTCACTAAGTTGCCCAGGCTGGCCTTGAATTGACAATCCTCCTGCCTCAGCCTCCCAAGTACTGGCTAGCCTCAGCTACTTAGTAAGGGCCCCTGCAACTTAGTAAGACTCTGTTTCAAAATAAAGAATAAAAAAAAAAAAAAAAGAGCTGGGAGTGTAGCTTGGAGGTAGAATGTCCCTGGGTTCAATCCCCAGGACTGCAAAAAAAAAAAAAAAATTCCAGGGTTAAGATGGATAGCCGAATGCATGCAATCAGCATAAAATTTCACTTGCAACTCAATTGTGTTATTCCACACTTCAGAAAATCCATCATCCTTTGTATATTCTGAAATTTATTCAAGTTTTATTCTTTCTCAGAGGTAATACACTTTCCTCTGCTGCTGGATTCACATATACAAAGAATGGTAACCTCTTTTTTTCTTTTTTTCAGGAGTGGTGGGGATTGAGCCCTGGGCTTTGGGCATGATGGGCAAGCACTCCGCCATGGAGTTATGCCCCGACACCTTTTTTATTTTATTTTGATACAGGCTCTCACTAAGTTGCCCAAGCTGGACTCAAATTTGGATTCCTCCTTCCTTAGTCTCCCAAGTAGCTGAAGTTACAGGCATACACCACCATGCCCAGTGGCAGTATCTTAAGTACATATCTGAAATAAGATCTCTTAATTTGTGAATAGGTCTGGCACAATTCTCTAACACTGTTAATATCCTGGACCTCAAGATGGTCCACTGAATTAGGGTCACCATCACTGCAGGTGTGTGTGTGTGTGTGTTACTGGGGAATTGAACCCAGTGGCATTCTCCTCCGAGTTACACCCCCAGTCCTATTTCATTTTTTATTTTAAAATAAGGTCTTGGTAAGTTGCTGAGGCTGGCCTTGAACCTGCAATCCTCCTGTTTCAGCCTCCTAAGTAGTGAGATTAGAGGTGTGTGTCACCATGTTGGCTCAGAGTAGTATAAAAGTTTTAGTCATTCTGGAGTGGACAGAAGTTAAAAATTAGGAAAAGAATGGTAAAAATGGGAAGTCACAATTGGAGGTGATGTCAGTCAGGGTCACTTGTCTAAGGAAACACCTGTGACAGTACAATGGTGACTACAAAGTGGAAAAGCTTAAATCTTTCCTGAGTGTGGCTAAGAGCTGTAGATCTTTGTGTGTGTGTGTGTGTGTGTGTGTGTGTGTGTGTGTGTGTGTGTGTGTGTGTCACTGGGGATTGAGCCCAGGAGCATTCTACCTCTGAGCTACACCCCCAGTCCTATTTTTCATTCTTTATTTTGATACAGGGTCTAAGTTGCAGAGGGCCTCACTAAGTAGCTGAGGCTGGCAGTGAACCTGGATCCTCTGGTCTCAGCCTCCCAAGTACTGGGATTACAAGCGTGTGCCACCACACTCGGCAGAGCTGTAGATCTTAAACATAAAAAGGAATGACAAAGGTAAGCAAAGAAGTACTACTCCAAAGAAAAAGTACAAGAATTACACAAAACTGCAATCAAGAAGCAGAACTAAGCAAAAATAATACATGATCAGAGTTATTATGGAAACTCAATTTTTTTTTTTTTTTTTTTTTTTTTTTTTTG